>PVJO010016342.1:0-42309 GCA_004026905.1 Hystrix cristata
TTTATGTAAAATACTTTTTGTTCAAAAACATCAGAAGCAATGCCAATCCACTCCTTGTAGATAATGAACACTTCATTTGGCCTACATGCTACTTTGTACATATCTATGTACTTGGCATATTCACAATTTTTGTTAACAGAAGGTAAATATGTCAGTTACTTAGAGGTTACTGGGTGAGTTATTTTTATTTCTGGGGGCCTTTATTTTCTTAACTAAAATAAGACAAAACAGTTTTAACTACTTCACAGAATAGTTATCAAGTATATAATAAACAGCAAATCTTCATAAAATGTAAAACCTTGTAATTAATTTACTCTATTTTTCATGCATGAATTCTTCATTATGTCATCTATGTAATTTATCATGATTGTAACAGAGCTGAACATTTTTATTGTTATAGTTCTTTGCAATATTTCCCTAAAATACCTTGGAAACATTTGTTTTCTGAACATACTTCCCATAGGTGTGTATAATAGTAAACTAAAAAATAAAATAAAAATCCTAAATTTACCATAAGGTTTTTAAGGGAATGAAATATTCCTTTACAGGTCATCTTATAAATCATTCATCATAGAGCCTACCATAGCCCTCTCCAGGTGATGCTTGCTGGTTAGGTGAACGTGATGGTTTATAAGAATTTTCAATGTTATTGACTTGAGAGATCACCTAGGAGATTAATAAAGCACGCTTCTGGGTGTGTCTGGGTGGGTCATGAAGCAAAACCCTGGGAATTATACCTGTTCCCTGGCTCCTTCCTGTCTGGTACTCCTTCCTGGTGCTGTGCTTCCTGGCCACCATAAAGTGAGCAGCTTTGCTTCAGCATACCTTTCTGCCACTATATTTCCCCTTTGGACTGAACCCTTTGAAATTATGAGCCGAAATAAACCTTTCCTCCTTTAAATTGCAGTGTCAGGTATTTTGTCCAGCAATGGGAAGGTTGAAAAATACAGTGAATTATTGGAAAATAGTCATTTTTCTCTGATAAAGAATGGTAGAAAATTCTCTAAGTAGGTTAAGAGAAATTTCAGATCGATTAATTCGGTTTTTTATAAATATGTGTAGTTATCTACAAATCACACGTGCTGTCTTGTTTTGATGTCCAATTATCCACAGGTAGATATCTGGGTTTGTATGAAAGGATGACATCATTTAACTGTCATTTTGAATTTCCGAATGTAAAACTCATCGGTTCAATAATGTGTTTCAGATAGAGTTGTCACATCAGAAATAGGCTGGTGAAGAAACAGTATACTAATATTTTGTGAGGATTAAATAAGAAAATATAAGCAAAGTCTAATAACTGGCACATAAGAACTGATGACTATTGTGTCTTTGGGAATAAACATATACAATTACCAAAATTTCTTGCCTGCTAAGGTAGCCTTTCTTCCAAAAATCAATTTAAATTGTTTTTAATCCCAGGCCACATCTCCTGAGAGTCATTCAAGTCTCATTAGTGGTGGGAGCCATTTATTTTATGATGGTTATTGAGTAAATATTGCTGTTTCTTAAACAGAGATAATATCTAAAATTAATATTGAGGGGCTGGGGACTTAGCTCAGTGATTAGAGTGCTTGCCTTGCAAGCATAAGGGCCTGAGTTCGATCCCCAGCACCACAAAAAAATAAAATAAATAAAATTAATATTGAGGTAAAATGCAACTATGAAATTGGTGTTTGCATGTAAAAGGAAGACAAATGTATGTTTCTTGACTGTACTTTAATGGAGTTATTAGGATAGGGAACTTTATACCCCCAAATGGTTAAATTCATACCCTTTTGAACATTCAAGCAGTAAATATTTACCTGTTTATCAATGGGACTGTGCTGCTTTGGGTCATATAATCATTATGCCTCTTAGGGAATGTACGGAATGAAATTTGTCATAGCAAAAATGTAGGTGTTGGGGTCTGGGAATATCACGGCATAGCATCTTTCGATTATGATAAGCAAAAATCTCAATATAACATGGCACTAACAGACTTTGTTTTTTTGATACTTACAATGCTTCAGAGTAAGAAAAAGTGAGTTTTATTTCATAATTCTTGAGGTTAGTATCAATTAGTTTTTCCATTTTCCCGTTTCTTTTTCTTTTCTTTTCCCCCTAGTCTTTAACATTTTCATTTGTATGTTTTCTCTCTGGAATGCAACATACTAAAATAGAACATCACAAAATGGAGGCCATCCTATATCTTATTGAAATCATTTATCCTTATTTCTACTTTATTTCTCACTCCATAAAACATTTGACTTTTTTTGTTGTTGTTTTCCTGAAGAATATTAAGAGTAAGACTGGTGCTAGTTAGTTTGCTGTGGCTTCCATAACAAAGTATCCATTCTAGGTGGTTTAAACAACAGAAATGTGTTGTCACATGTGCTGGAGGCCAGAGGTCCAAGGTCAACGTATCGTCAAGGTTGATTTCTTTTGAAAATTTGGTGTATGTTTGTAGCCTACCTGCTGTTGGTTCACTGGAAATCTGGGTTTTCTTGGTTTTAGAAGCATCACTCTGATCTCTGTCTTAATCTTCACATAAAGATCTCCCAGTGTGCATGTCTATCTCCAAATGTCTCCTTTCTTAAGGACACCAGGCATACTGCATGGAGGGCATACTCAGATAACCTTCTTTTAACGTGATTACCTCAAGTCTGTCTCCAAAGAAGGCCACATTCTGAGGGACTGGGAGTTTCATGTGAATTTTAAGGGGCACAATTCAGCCTATAACAGTCAGTTATTTTAGTTCAGATTTTCAGAGCAGAACTTTTGAGTAGCATGAAAGACAAATGTACTTTCTCCTTGTGTGAGTGTGGTGGGAATGGGGACCAGAAGAGTTCGTTAAACCATCAGAATCCCAGAATTTTAGAGTGCAATTTAGAATTAGATTGCATTATAGCCAGACTAAAGCTTTTTCCTCTGTGTCATCATATTAAGAGGGAATTGCATGTCTAGCATTGAACCCAACCTCAAGATTCTCTTTAGATTCTGTCCCTTCTCGTAACACAGTAGCACTGATAATGCGGGCCATCGTTTGATAGGCCACTTCATCTCTGGTGAGTTTAGGAAGGACCCAGCTTCTAGCATGGTCTATGTTAGGAAGAACAGCTCTGCAGTGTAACTACACTTGTTGCAAATAGGGAGGGGTGGGTGAATGGAAGGGAGGGGAGGGGAGGGGGGAAGAGGGGGGAAAACCAAGATGTATCATGTACAGGTACAAAATAACCATGTTGATTATGATCATTATGTATACAACGTACCAGTACATGTTCTTGGTAAAAAAAAAAAAAAAAAAAAAAAAAAAAAAAAAAAAAAAAAAAAAAAAAAGAACAGCTCTGCAAGTGTGGGGGTCTTGGATCTGATGGCAGTAGTGTACAGAGAGATGTGGGGGACAGTCAAGGATACGCACTTGAAGGACCAAGAGCCCCTGATTAGGGCATATGAAATTTGAAGAAAAAGAAAGGAGTGGGCTGATTGTTATGAAAAGAATGAAGAAATGTCTCAAAAAGTATCTTAGGAATAGCTTAAGTTAATTTTACTGGCATCATATGGGATAAGGTACTTTTCTTGAAATTAGAATTATAGCTGAGTTCAGCTATGTTGATCCCCACCACCAACAGAATTATGTGTTGGTTAATAGCAGGGATACTTTCTAAGAGATGCATCGTTAGCTAATTTCATCATTGTGCAAGCATCACAGATTGTATTTACACAAACCTAGATGGTGTAACCTGCTACACACCTGGCAGTACAGCAACACTATAGCTGTTAGGCTATGAACCTGTACAGCATGTTACTATCCTGAATATAGCAGGCAATTGTAACAATAGTATTTGTGTTTCTAAACATACTAAATATTCAAAAGGTAGAGTATTGTACAGAAGATACAAATGGTACAGCTGTAGAGGGCAGTGAGCACAACCAGAGTTCACAGGGCTGGAAGTTGCTCCGGGACGCTGTGTAAGTGAGGGTGAGTGAAAGTGGAGGGTCAGGACACTACTGTACAATACCCTGGCTTTATAGATCTTGTCTAATTAGACTACCCTAAATTTATAAAAATGTTTTTATTTATACAATAATAAATTAAGCTCAGTTTAGTATCACTTTATAAAACACATTTTTAAAACTTTTAAACTTTTGTACTAGCACTTACTTAAAACATATGTTTTACAATCATACAAAATATCTTCTTTCTTTATATAATTTATTTATCTGTTTTACTTTGTAATCTATTTAGTTTAATTAAGACACAAACACAAACTTTAGCCCAAGTCAGTATAGGGTCTGGGACATCAATATCACTGTCTTCTACTGCCACATCTTGCCCCACTGGAAGGTCTGCGAGGGCAAGAACAGGCATGAACCTGATATCGCTTATGTTACTGATGCCTTTTTAGGAACCCTCCTGAAGTACCTACCTGGGGATGTCTCATGGTTAACTTTCCTTTTTAACAAGGAGAACATACGTTCATAATACAAGTATATTATAATAAATACATAAGCCAGTAACACAGCCACTTATTATCCTTATCAAATATCATATACTATACATGATTGTATGGACTGTGCTCCTATGTGGCTAGGTGTGCAGTAGGTTTTTTTATGTGAGCATCACCACAAATGCGGGAGTATGTATTGTGATATGATGTTATGACAGCTGTAATTCACAAGTGACAGGAAGTTTTCAAGTCTTTGTAATCTTAAGGGACCACCATTACACATGTGGTGCATTATTGGCCATAACATCTCTATGCAGTGTGGGAATACATATACACACCTACAAACACACATACACAACTACATATATACACATATATATTTTCATTATGTATATAATTAGATATATTTCAATATATATATTTCACAGGCATTATATATAATGAAATCTATATATAAAGAAATCTCTATATAATGAAATATATATATAATGAAATCTATATAAATATAGAATTTCAAAGAAGCACAAAATGTAACAATTTTCTCAAACTTGTAAAAAATCCAAGTAACCCTGGTTAGGTGAACAAGGAGGATGGATATTTTCCAATATATATGTATATATACAAATTACACACTGCCAATGGTCTGTGATTTCTGCCCATGAGGTAAAAATAGCTAAAAAAGAAAAAAAAAGCCATGGTTCCTGCTCAGAGTCTGAGGAAATTTCAGGGCTGCTGAAAATGCTTGTTCATGTATGTATTTGATCCTGTTCTTACTATTTCCCTCAGTAGCAGTTCAAAAAGTGTGTAGCCAACGTTTGGAAGACATTTGGACTCAACCTGAGAAATCTGTATGTTACAATGTGGGCTTTAAAATAGCACAACCGTATTTTAACCAAAGTGTATCATGAATGAATGAATGACTCATAAGGAGACCAGGTATACATAAATAGCTTCAAGAGAAAAAAATAAATAAACATCTCACTATTTTTATTTTTCCATTTTCCCTTAAAAATAAAGATTAAATTTCATGGAGTTTTTCTCTTGATTAATTTCATTGAGATTTGTCTGTCTACTACTCAAGATTTGTAAGGGGAAGCATTAAATCTTAAATCATTAACTTATATATACATTTTTTACTGGATATATTTCCAAGGCATCCTTTTCTATCTCAGTTTAGGTGAGAATTATAATTTTCTTCTTATCCAATATTTGCTTTTCTACCTTTAAGGCTACTAGCTGGTACCTGATAACTAAAGATGGTGAAAGGGTGACATTTGTTTTAAAAAAAAAACACAAGTTTGAATATTCTGGGAGCATTAAACAGTAGTATTTTACTGGAATTTTTTATTTCTGGGAATCTATGACTCAGAAGTTGTGACCAAGGTCCCTGCTGATGCAGCTCTGGGGACTGGAGATTCTGCTATGTAGTAATGAATGGATCATTGGATAGATATGTATGTACTTCAAAATATCATGCATTCCTTCAGTAAATTTCCCAACATGTTACTTGATGGGGAAATAATTAATCTGATCTCTCACTGAAAGTCTCACTTAAAAAGAAAGTAAATTAAAATATTTTCTATTGTCACATACTGACTAGTTTTGCTTTCTGATTGGATTTCTGGGAACTATAAAATCTGTGAAGTGAAAGAATTCAACATGCAATGGGCAGATCTGCTTTACTTTGTGTATCATTTTCAACCTAGCATATCACATAATTATGCATTCAATTATGTATAGAACGTATATTCTTTTTTCATTTTTATTTTTATTAGTACATGTTTGTAGTACATAATGATTGCATTCCTCATATGGAGTCAGTGCAAAAATATATATATTCTTTGAATGGAGATCCCATACATTGTGCACATTTACATGGCCCTGATCCTATGGGGATGCATCCGTGTTGAGGCTTTCAAGCAAAGCGAGTTGTTGTCATTTGCATTTCCCTGTTTTCTCCTGCCTTCCTCAGTCCTTTCCAGCTATCCATGATGATGTCAGTCATCTATTAGAATTATCTAGTGCTTGAATAAATAATATTAAAAAGCTATGTAAATTGTGTGGCTTCATAAAACATTGAGTATGGACTGATCCAGCTGTTGTTTTTTAATTGCGTGTATTGAAAAGTTCACTGAGCAAAAAGGGTAATGGGATTCTTAGATTTGTGTCTGACTAATGTCTTTTTTTGAACTTCAGGTACAAGGAAGGAAAGACTCCTCCCATCAAATGCACTGTGAATGTCATCAGTAAGCATAAGATTACTGATCGATTTTAGGCCAGGCAGAGGGCATCCTGGAAGAGTCTGAAGACATGTGTAGTTAGATTAGAGACAGTCAGCAGTGGGTAATCCTGAGTGTATTAGTTACCTTTCTAGAGCCAATGGTTTGCAAGTGAACAGATTTAATACAGGACAAGGGCAAGTTACAATATTCATCCACAGGTCAAATGCAGGAAGAGTGCCGAATGTCTGTCTATGCACTGGAGACCCGAAAGAGCCACTTGAGGGCTGGGAGCCCACAGCACTGTCCCTTGTACGTCTCCATCTGCAGATGATGGCTGAAGAAATCTTTGCTGGAACTAGGCTACAATGCTTGCAGCAGAGATGAAGACCAGAGCTGTCCTGGAAGCAACAGCAGCCATCCTCGATGACAGCAAGGCCCTGAGCGCCTCCTGTGAGGAGAACAGCCGAGTTCATTCAGGGAAACCAGCCACAGCAGAGCTTCTCCTGGGAAACAGCTGGCAACTATCTTCTGCCCCCGTTCTCCTTTATGTTGTGTCGGCAACAATCCTCAGGTGGATCCTCTACACCCAGTACCACACCAGCTCAGTCTAGCTGGGTGTTCTGCCTGCCTCAAGGTGACCACAATAATAAGTCCACCACACTGAGATAAGCAGTGTCTAAGACAGTAGAGCATGAAGCCAGGGGCAGATATGTCAGTGTGACATGAAGAGCACAGAGTTATTACTTTCAAGTACATTCACCTTGTACAGAAGTGAGATTATTCTCCTAGTCATTCAGTGTAGGACTATGAGCACGCTGTTCCTGTGTGAGAACCTCATTGTAGAACCTGTAACATGTTTATCGTCTTGCAGCGTAACTGTGTATCGTGACTCCTGCGTGTTCATTCCAAAGTGGCTTAAGTGTTTCGAATACATCTTTTGTCACCTCAAGTCTCAAGTTAACAGCAATACATCTAATATTACTCTGTGCAGATTTCTGAGATAGATGGTTCTTCCCTGACAATTAAAATCAAGCATTTTGTGCTCACAGGAGCAAAAGCATGTGAGCTGCCCATTCTGTATATTCACATTAAGGAGATTTATCCTGACTAGGTGTGTCAGTTGCCACATTTGCATAATGACAGTGTTCTCTGCACTGACCGTGTGTACACTTGCAGGCAGACCTACATGAAAAGGCCCATACGTTGTTATTAAGGTTTTTAAAAACCACGAACAAAACCAGAAAACTTTCCCAGATAAATGAGGCTTTTATATGCACTGCAATGCCAAATATTTTACAAAAGCCTTTCAGATACCACATGTGCAATCGTATGTGGGTATCATTGTTAAAATCATTTCTGATATTGATGAATGAAAAGGTGACTTTTATACGTTCACACACTCACACATTTGCCTGGCGAAAGTGTCAAATTGCCCTTCCCCAAAGCGAACACAATTGCAAAGTCTGGTTCTTTTGGAGATTGCTTTTCAAATTTTGGTACTACAATTTGCAATAAGATATCAGATTTAAATTGTGATTCAGTAAACATATATAACTAAAATAGTTTCAAAGAAGTTTTAAGAAGCAATATTCTTATGTATTTGGTACCTGATTATTTTCTTCTGTCCTACTCCATTCTATTCTATTCTATTCTATTGTTTTATTTAAAAATTGTTTGAAAAATCACTGAGTTAGTTGATGACTAGCAATTTGAAAATCACTGATCTTTTCTTGAGTATGGTTCTCACTTCTCCACACATAATTATATCAAATGAAGGGATGAGGGAGATTGTGTTTTTAAACCAGAGCACAAATACAAATTTAAACTAACCAAACAACTCTTTCTGGATGTATAAATGTCTTGATTAGCTACGCATTTCTTTATGCACCAGTAGATTCTATATGGCCCTTGCACTGCGATGACCAGACAGTAATGAATTCCTCTCTGTAGGAAAGGAGAGTGCACCTATCTCCCTATCCGGGTAGGAGCATATGTGTGTTATTCTTTGAGGATATAATATTTGATCTTCAGCATTTATCATTTGGGTTCATGTTCACCTTTTGAGGGTGATGGGCTGTGAGAACCTGACAAAGGATGGAGATGATGAATTATCTCACCTGCTGAAGGACAAAAGTGGCTCTCTTCATGCTTGATTCAGTCTATTACATGGGTCCCTTGTGTCTCTTTGCATCAGATCTATTTTCTCCTTGTTGTTTTCAGTAAAGAGAGAAGTGCATTACACCTAGCTGAGGCATATGATCTTAATTTCAGACTTAATATTGGACAGTGACTGGGCAATGAAACATGATGCTAACACCAACTCAAACTGAAAAAAGTCACTAGGTGAGAGAAAAGGTAGCTGGGTTAGGCTCTGACTGTTCCTTATTTAAAACCTCTTTTCTTAATCATTCTGTATATCCTGTGAATTAAAATGAAATACTTATTTAACATGTGTTGTTTCTTTCAAAATTTTATTACTAATGAAATATTATCTGGAATGACATGCGGGAAGTTGGTGTAGTAAGAAGCACAAGAATCCTCCTTTCTACCCAGACATGGATTGCACTGGCAGAAAGGATCTAGAATAACTATTTTGAATCCAGTGGAAAGTGTTCAGCTTCCAGGGAGCAGCGTTTTGGCAGCTTACCGTTAATGCTGTTAATTCCAGTTTTCAATGTGGTATCGGCCACACACGTCCATCCCTGTGGCAAGCAGTCATGCCTTTCCTGGTGCGACATGCTGGAGCCAAGGTGGACAGTAAGGACTTTGTCCTCTAAATGTGGCATTTTTGTATTCTGATGGCTGATTGTTATTTCTGGTCACTCAGGTTTAGGCAGAGCCTGCCACCACTGTCTCAGTCTCCACTGTTTACAGTCTCCAACCAGTTTACAGAAGATTTAAAAAAACAGAACTTTTTTTTCCTTTTATCTCTTTCCCTTTTTGGCAATCAGATGTTTAAGAATTAGGACATTCAAAACAACCATAGGGGCTGGGAATTTAGCTCAGCGGTTAGCGTGCTTGCTTTGCAAGCACAAGGCTCTGAGTTTGATCCCCAGCACCAAAAAAGAAAAGCAAAAAACAGAACAACCACATATATGAAGGCATTCATAATTTTATCATACGTGTCCAGGAAAGGATATAGTTCAGAAAAGTCCTGAGAAGCTTGCAAAAGCATCCACCTCAGGCTAATCCTCAACAGTGGCAAAGACACTAACCTCTGGTGAAATGGAGGACTCTGATTTCCAGTATTATCACGTAAGATTCAAATGGCTGGTTTTCTTTTCTTTTCTGTTTTTTTTTTTTTTTTTTTTTTTTTTTTTTTTTTTTTTTTTTTTTTTTTTTTTTTTTTTTTTTTTTTTTTTTTTTTTTTTGCCACGAGGTGTGTTTTATTTTCACTCATCATACAAATAATTTTCTATAATATCCCAGGGCAAACCGGAGAATTTGGCAGTCCGATTGGAGGGGTCCCCTCAGAGACCCACGGGCCGGTGGCATCGGCGCGGAGTGCCCCGGTTCACAGTGCGGGTTGTGGCTCGTGTCCATCTTGCAAGTGGCTCTTCCTCCACATCACGACTGGGGGGTCTCGAAGACGACGGGGGTGAGGAATCCTCTGGGTTCTTAGGAAATCTCACTCCGCTTTTCCTACTCAATGGTCTCTTTGGTCGGCAGGGTGTTCTTCTTCTGAGTCTCCGTCTTCTTCAGCTTGGCCTTGTCGAAGCTGGCGATTTCCCCCATGTCCGGCTTGTCTGCCATTTCTTAAAACAATCCTGGTGGGCACAGCCGGGTGGTTAGCCTGGGGGTGGGGGCCAGCCCAAATGGCTGGTTTTTAATTTAAAAAAAATCGCAAGACATACAAAGAAACAGGAATGAATAACGTATCCAGAGGAACAGCGACAAGGAAGAAATCAACAGGAACTATCTCTGAGGAATTCCAGATGTTGGAATTCATAAACAGAAACTTTAAAAAATATTTTTAAGAAGCACAAAGAGGTAATGGAGGATAAGGACAGAGACAAGAAAACAATGCTTTTGGCTTAGTTGGTATAATTTCTGCTTTATTCCTGGAATTAATCATTTGGGAATAATTTTAGAAGCCAAGCTCTAGGTGTCCTAAGTGCTAGTTTCTGCTGAGGGTCAATTTTTTAGTCCTCATTAACTGATAGAACAAAAACTAGGTCTATTTGTATTTGCTTATATCTATAAATATTTCCACAGATGATTGTCTCAATCTTAAGATAAATATGAGTTTGTGAAATGAATCTTTGCTTGTCTCAAAATTCCCCCTCCATCAGTGAGCAACCTGGCTCCTACCTTCTGTCATTCATCTACTTATTTTATTCTAGAATATTTTTATAGCAGAATCAGAATTGTTAACTTGTAAATCCTGAGGAAACAATTTGTCAACTAAAGTGTAGTTCTTAAGGACAGTTCCTTTTGCCTTTAGTGTTACAGACCCAGCCATTTCCAGACTTACTCATGTCACGGCATTTTTTCCCATCTCTTTCAATGAGTCTATTGCACATATTTCTAATACAGTTAGATTCTGTAGTCTTTACAGTGCATTCTTTCCTGAGATCCTTTAACCTCCTAAATCATTTTTTAAAAATTCCGTACATTAAGATCTCTTCTTTATTCTGTAAAGTTCTATGGATTTTGTCAAACATGTAATGTCTTACGTGTACTATCATAATATCATGCATGATAATTTTATTGTCCTAAAAATCCCTTGTTCATTTTATAATCCTGGCTTCCTTCTGAATTTCCAGCAGTGAATCGTAATTTCAATGTCTCCATACTTTTTTCTGTTCCAAAATGCATATAATTACAAACACAATTTGTTGCATTTTCAACTGCTTTCTTTCACTTAGTAGTGTGCATTTAATGTTTCTTCACATGTTTTCATGGTCCAAGTTCATTTATTTTTATTGCCGAATACTGCTATTCTGCTCCTTGGATGTACCAGTCATTAAACTGCTGAAGAACATCATCACTGCTGGCAGTTTTTGATTATTAGTAAAGCTGTTAAAATTATGTCTAGGTTTTTTATGGATACGAATCTTGAAATCAATGTGGAAACACATGGGCTTAGGATTGCTGGGCCATATGATGTGACTGTTTAGCTTGGTAAGAGCTACCAGGCTGCCTCTAGAGCGGCTATCATTTTGCATTTGCACCACCGATAAATTAGAGTTCCTATTACTCCACAGCTTCATCAGCTTTTGCTATTGTCAGTATTTTGGAGTTTAGCCTTTGTGGTACATGTGTAGTATATTTCACTATCACTTTAATTTGCAATCTCCTGATCATATGATGAAGAACCTATCTGAATGTGTTTTTTTGTATACATTTTTTTGGAAAGTATTATTCATGCATTTTTTGCCATTGAATTTTTTTTTAACCTTTGAGATTCAAGAACTCTACCATTTTGAATACAAGTCTTCTGTCATTTTGAAGCAAGTCTGTTGTTTTGTGAATATATTCTGTCTTGTCTTTTCATTCTCTCCAAAGTCTCTTTCAACCACGGTATGGTGGCACAGACCTCTAATTCCGGTTGTTGCAGGAGATTTCAGGGAAGAGAGCGAGTTAGAGGCCAGTCTGCATAACCTAACAAAAGTCTGTTTCAAAAAGTAAAGAAAAAGCTGGCCGAGGATATAGCTCATCTATTGAGCACTCACCTAGCATATGGGAAGCCCTAGATTCAGTCTCCAGTGCCACAAAAAACTAAACAACACCAAAGCAACAGAAACAGGCAAAAAAAAAAAAAACAAAAAACAAACTTCGTATCACAGAGCAAGAGAATTATCCTTTAAATCAAGTCTGATTTAGAACTTTTCTTTCATGGATCACGGTTCTAGTGTCTAAAAAACTCATTTTCAACTTCGAAGGTGACATATATTTTCTTCTATGCATTTTTTCTAAAAGTTTTATAGTTTTACCCTTTCTGTTTAGGTCTAAGATCCATTTTTAGTTAGTTTTTTGTAAAGTGTGTTAAGCATGTGTCTAGATTTGCTTTTTTCCATGCACATGAATGTCCAAATGTTTCAATATCATTTATTAAAATGACTATTATTTCTCTGTTGAATTGGCTTTGTTCCTTTGTTAAAGAATGGTTTACTTTATCTGGGTGGCTCTATTTCTGGTCTCTTTGTTCTGCTCCAGCACTCTGTCTATTCTTAGTACCATGCTGGCTTGTTTATTGGACCTTTGTGGTAGGTCTTGAATGCATTTAGTGTCAATTCTCCAAATTTATTATTGTTCTTTGTAATTATGTGAGCTATTCTGGGTCTGTTTGCCTCTCTATATAAACTTTTAAATAAGTTCACTGGTATCTACAAAATAGATTGCCAAGATTTTGATTGCATAGGCATTGCACCTATGGACCAAGTTGGAAAAAAAAAAAAAAAACCTGATATCTTAAAACTGAGCCTTCTAACCCATCAACATATAAAAAAAAAATCACATTATACAAATTGTTCTAGCCCAGTCCATTTGGACTGATAAAGCACAGTACTTTGGACTAGGTAATTGGTAAACAACAGAAATTTGTTGTTCATGGTTGGAGGCTGGGAATCCCCATTCCAGCAGATTTGGAAATCGGTGCGGGCTTATTCTTTACTTTGTAAGTGGCACATTCTTGCTGTGTCCTCACATGGTGGAAGGAACAAACAGGCCTGTCGTAAAGCTTCTGTCGTAAGATCATGAATGTAGTTTATGAGAGCAGAGTTGTCATCATCTAGTTACCTCACAAAGGTCCTACCTCTTAATAACATCACTATAGAGGTTAAGTTTCAGCACATTAATTTTGGAAGAGTACAAATATTCAGTCCATAAAACAGACCTTCACTGATTTTTCCCATAGAGTTTTTCATTATATGCATATAGATCCTGTACATATTTTGTTAGATTGATATCTGTTGGAGTCATTTCAGGCAAAAAATCATGCAAATGTGTAAGCTGGCGAATAGTTTAGTGTTACGGTGCGGAGAAAGGAGAAATAGCTGACAAACCTATGATTAAGACTCACTAGTTTATTTCGTTTGTATCCCATGCCTGTGACCTTACAAAATATTTCTCAGATTTTTCTCTGTCTTAGGTGAAATAGGAAAGCTAGAGATAGCTGCGGGTGGGTCATTTATTTTCCCCCTCATCAGATTTTCACTGGAGTTCCTGACCTTCATTATGAAGAATGTTCTTGGCATATTTCAAATGATTACTTTCTTCCTCCATCTTCCAGTAAAACAAAGATTTTTCTTAGCCCTTTCACCAAGAGTAACTATTGTGGCTCCTGGACATCTGATTCCCTAACACGTGGGTCCTGTAAGGGGGGTTTCTAGGAGTTGCACCTCCAAGTTAGTTTACTCTCCATCTTCAGCAATTCATCACTGTTGCTATTTATGTGTTCCTACCAGTGTATGCAGCCAACTCCTACCAGCTTTTGCACTCAGTCAGTAGACCAATGTTGGCAGTGATTTTTTGATTTGTCACACCCGATTTTAGGATGGTAGTACACCCTGTGACTTCAGTTCCCCAGTGGTTCCAAGAAGCGTCACTAATACTTGGTTTGCTCAGCTTTTTTAAGTAGTGAGGATAAGAGTAACAACTTCTAAGCCCTTCACATGTCATAGATAAAACCTGAAGAGTAGTTATATTTATTAGAAGCTGTTTAATATAAAATTCTTATTATTTAATCAAGATTCTCCTGTATCACATTATGCCAATTTCGATAAAAATTTTCAGAGAATTTGTACTTTTTATATAAAGTATAAAATTTTTTGGCAAAGATTTTTTGTAATATCCTCTGTTACATTCGCAATGTCTGTAGTAACTATAATTATATCTCATCTTTCATTCTATGTGTTGATAATTTCTGGTTTTGATTGTTAGCTGTTGAAAATAGTGGTTTATCAGTTTTATTTAATTTTTCAAAATACTTGATGCTTTTTTATAGTTCAGTTCACTCATCTCACCCATTTTTACCTTATGTCTTTGACATATTTTAGGTCATTTGAATGTCCTAGTCTGCTAATTGTAACTTTCTTATCATCTCAAGGCCGTATTCTAATTACTTTTTTCCTCTACATATTTATGGATCACATTGTCTAGTTCTTCATACGTGTGTAATGGGTATTGATTGTATGATCGACACTGTCAGTGCTACATTGCTAAGTCTGATTTTGTTTCATTTAAAGAATACTAAATTGCATTCCAAAAGACAATTACTTTTATGGTGGCTTGGTTTGATCTCGTCAAGATTTGGTATTAGGTTTTGTTAGAATAAGTCTAGGGTATTCTTTATCCTTGTTCTTGGCCGCAGACAGTGGCTCTGATCTTTAAGTGCAGATTTTCCAGGGTTTTACATGTATGCTCCAGGCAGTCAGATCTCTCCACTATAACTGATTGTAAATCCCAAGTTTATGACCCTGTATGTCTATTGGAATCTTTACTTAGTTTATACTACTGCCTTGATTGATCTTTTCTAGGCCTCAAAAAATACTACTTTGGACATACATAGTACTCACTGGTTTGACCTATATAATGAATCATACGTTTGTAGAATGTTTCTCTCTCCTCACATCATTACACTAAACTATATTTGTGCAACAACACCAGGAGACTCCCATGAAACTATGCCATTCTATGAGTGACTCTTTCTTTGTCTAGTATCTTCTTCCAGAAATTCCAGTCACCAATTCAACTCCTGATTCAGATCTTTTCTTCCTCCACTAGCAAAGCTACTTTTCTCTATTTAGAAAGAATTTCCTATGTTGAGATTTCTTTAAATGGTCCCCCAGAAGGAGAACTAGCAAAAATGTGGAGCTTTCTCCTCTATTTCCTTCCTCTCATGGATTAGAGTTCGATGATTTTTGTTCTTTCATGTCTTCAAACACTGGCATCATTCATTTGTACATTTTGTGATTGTTTTCACGTGAGGAGAACAGGTAGGCCCAATAATTCACCACAATCAAAATCAGAACAGAAAGTTGATATTTGCTTTCTAATGAAATCTTTTAAAATTAATTTAATCATAATCTGATTTCTTAAATATATTTTTGTTGAAACTATATTGATTTTAGTACTACCATTTAGATATATGTTTTATGTATGGTATAAAATAGGATGTAATTTAATATTTTATCATATAACTATTAGTTCTGCAGCATTAACCCAAAAATATATTTTTTACCCAGTTTTCTATACACTACATCATGTGTACCTAGGACAGAAGGAGGGAATGTTAAAGAGGAAAAATTTGGTCCAAAAATAACAAGTATCACTAACATATTACTCTTGCAGCTTTAAAAAGAAGGAGAATAATTTAAAATGAATGGAAAATGTGAATGTTTATTTCCTGCAATTTAATAAACTGTAGGCATGATCCTAAGAATGTCACACTTAGCATTTCATTTCCTCTGGGCTTTTAAAATGATGTTTAATTGCAGATGGTGACCTTCTGGATAAGACACTGTTCATAAGTATTAAATTTCAAATAGGAGGCTTCCCTCATTTTCCATAATGTGTCTCTAGAGAGTAGTGTATAAAATCCAGGCAAAGATTTATAAATCAAAAAACAACAGGTACTTCTGTATTAACAGATTGCTCACCTATCCATTCCCAAGGTGGCAAACAGATTTGAAATTCAAACTATTTCAGAATAAAATTTTTATTCTCAGTTAGTTGTGTCTGATATTATTTTTTTAAAAGTTATTTTAGATGTAATGGTAAGAATATAATATTTTCGGCTGCTAATGAGTATTAGGTTTCTTGAACAGGGCTTCATAGAAGTACTGATTTTAATACTATAAAACGTTAGGAGAGATTAGTCTTTTGGCCTAACATGACTCTTTGGGGTTTCACATTGAACTCTCTTTCCTTGTCTTATGTGTGAATGGATGGTTAATGTATCTTTTCTAAATTTTTTTTTTTTTTTTTGGTGCCGGGGATCGAACTCAGGGCCTTGTACTTGCAAGGCAAGTACTCTAATCACTGAGCTAAATCCCCAGCCCCTCTTTTCTGAATTTTGTTCCATGAAGAATTTGCATGTGTGAAGAACTCGCTGAATTTCATATCTAAAGTCATACTTTTCTATGCTGGAAACGATGGTAGTAGGTAGAAAATATGAGGTTAGATGGAGGAGTCATTTTATAGCCTTCATAATAGTTAATGTCCATGTCTCTGGCACTTTCTCTGAAATATCAGCAATCATGTGCTATCTCTTGCTATTCATTTCTGTTCACAGCCATCCTGAGCATGACAATAGATTAAAAATAGTTAAAGAAGAGATAAAAATGTTGGAGACATCTGGATGGGATTACTTTTCCTACACATCATGACTTCTTTGATTATGAGGCTTGTGTTCTTTAGAAAGGATAGTGGAAACATTAAGAAAAGGATGTAAGATTGTGGAAAAGGACTGTGAACCCACAGTAATAAGTTCTGTAATTATTTCTTCCCTGACCACCTCCAGCCTACCTATTTGTGATTCAACACCTCGGCCAAGGACCCTCAGGTCTCAGCAGCATGAAAATATAAGACAATTCTGACCCTTCACATTTAGTATTTCTATTTAACTAGTGGAGAATCTCCATAAATCTATCTTTGTGCACTAGAACCTTGATCTATGATTTGTGATTGATTTTTGTGAGAACTTTAATTAAAAAAAGCCAAGGGTAGATTCATAGTGCGAATTAAGACCACGCACATTTTCTGCTTTTCAAACTCCAGTTTTATTTCAATAGAAAAAAAAAAAATCATGGTTTCCTCTGGTTATAAGAAACTTTTTCTTTTTCAAAAAGAGGACTGTTCAGAGCTTATCATACTAGCTAAAAAGCTTGAGTGTGATAACCCCTGAGAGAGAGTGAATATATTGATGAAAGTTGAAGATTCTGTGATTACAAAGGGGCTCAAAAAAAAAAAAATGAACCAAGAATCAGAAGCAGAATATCTGTCTGTGTTTAATAATACAATAACGTTCTATGAAGGTCCTCTACCACCCCAGTAGCTTCTTATTGTATTTTTAGAAAAGACAGGCAAGCTTAGGATAAATATATTTAATAGAACAATACTTGAGAGGCATTTTCCAGCTAGTTCAAAATCACAAGTGAAATGTATGGATACAGCCTTTTATTTGCTTGCAGTAAATGATATCATGGAATAAAAGAATTGCCTCAGTTTTTGATGGAATCAGAGATTTATATAAAAAGCAAAGTGGTTGCTAACCGACTTAAAAAACTGATCAAATGTATAGCTGAGTCTTATCATATAAAGCGGAAAAGTTCTCTGATTTTCTCTGACTTAGTACTTTCAATATAGAAGTCACCTAAGAACAGATAAAGAAAACCTTAATGAGCGAGGAAACTCAAGTAAGATTCTTATGAAGCTTGCTGTGAGCAAAGAAATCAAGTTTCTTAAAGAGCCTGGCAAGATGAGATAAAGCATTACAACAATTATCTGAAAATATAAAAATTTCAATCACTGAGGTTAAGTAAAATTGCTTTTGTTCCGAACTTGAATTGGAAATATCGGTTTGAATCGTTTTAATACAAAGCAAGTATACATGCACCCCCACCACATGTGCATTTCCCAAACCTGCATATGGAAGTGAGCAGGGAATGTATGTATGCAACTTAGTTGTGATTCATAATTGAGATATCACTATGAACTTCCTTCATATTTCATACGCATATATATTTCTTAATGTTTGACCCTGAAACAATGACCAGCCCTAGCCGACTCCATTCTTGGGGCATGAACTATAAAAGATGTTCAGAGCATCTCTTAACGGCAGGTAGCAAAGAAGTGGTCAAAAAATCTCAAAAGTTTTCAGAAATCATAATGAAGACGCTTCCCCTGGCCAAACATGAAAATAATGAATATGACAGTGTGGTGTACTTATTGTGATCAACTTGAACAGGAACACCTAGCTGGTCTGAGTTGGTGTGGCTCTGGGTGTAGAAGATCCACCTGAAGGCTGTTGCCAACACAACATAAAGGAGAACGGGAGCAGAAGACAAGCATCAGCTGTTTCCCCAGAGAAGTTCTATTGTGGCTGGTTCTCTTGAAGGGAACTCGGTTGTTTGCATCTCAGGAGCCCAGGGCCTTGTTGTCCTTGAGGGTGGGTGCTGTTCACTTCAGGTGAGCTCTGGTCTTCATTTCTGCTGCAAGCATCATTTGTTGGTTCCAGTATAGATTTCTTCTGCCTTTTAGTGCAGATACAGATGTACGTGAGACATTGCTGTGGGATCCCAGCCCTTGATTGGATCTTTCAGGTCTCCAGTGCATAGGTAGATGTTCTGCACTCTTCCTGCATTTGGCTTGTGTGTGAATGTTGCAATTTCTAAGTGTCCTATATTAAATCTATTTTCCTGCAAACCATTGACTCTAGAAAAGTAACTAACACAGACAGCAACAGATTGAAACTTACCAAATATATTCAAAGCCATGAGTTTATAATACTATTTCAAAAGTAAAATACCACTGATCAATTTTAGAAGTTGCTAGGTAACATTATGTGAAAAAAATAATAACAGGAAATAATATTCATTTCAGTCCTTCTTTGTGAGGTTTATGTTTACCTTACCAAATATTTAATGAAGAAATGCTCTCCTCATAGAAGTGACCCAGCCAATATATGAAGAAGGAATGGTAGCATGGGAGAATAAATAATCAATTTACCAATGTTTAGCCACCCGTGAGCAAGGAAACCTAGCGCAAAGACCATGGACATCTCCTAATGAAAGCACTCAGCACTACAAATAAAACAGTTTTGCAAAAAACAGTAATAACAAAAAAAAATGGTAACAACAAAAACGTCTGAAAAGCCAGGCATGGTGGTACACACCTGCAATCCCAGCGCTTGGGAGGCTGAGAGAGGAGGACCTCCATGAGTTCGAGGCCAACCTGGGCTACACGGTGAGTTCAACTCCAGCCTGGACTATATAATGAGACCCTGTATCAAAAACATCCCCTCCTCAAAAATCTGAAGTCTAACCCATCATGATGATTGTAGATATAAGCACTGATAGAAATAAGTTCCTACATGACACCACAGAGGTACAATTACCAAAATCCAGACTATGGCCTGTTCTATAAGAAATCAAGTCAGTTTCCTCAATACATAGATTGAAAACAAAACAAGACTGAGAAAAAGGCAAGGAAGAAATTACAGATTAAAAAAAAACACCCTGCGAACACAGCCTTTTACAATGCGTACCACTATACAGGCAGGTGAATTTTTCTAATTAGTTAATTAAATGATGACAGGAAGCTGAACACCGACTGGATATTTGACAAAATTGAGACATTAGGCATTCCACTTGGAGAAATGCTAGCTTGAAGGCAAGACTCATGTGCTGTTATCGATGGTGAGGGAAGCTCTCATGACTGGAAATCAGGAATTGGCTCTGGGTTTCGCTGTTACGTTTCATTCTCCATGTAGTTTTAGTATCTTTACATCTCCCTTTCTTGTCTGTGTCTACCTTTTCTTCTTTTTCCCCCATTAGATAATTCTTTTTTCTGCCTGTGGTTAAATTCTTTTGATAAGAGTCCACTTTTAGTCAAGTGACTGTTTTTGGGGATTTTAAATTTTTAATTGTATTAGTACAATGCTGTAGTACATAATGGTTACATTCATTGTGGGGAGCGGGTACTGCACAGGTGTCTACCTTTTTATACATATCATTGCCATTAAATTGATTTGTTATTATGACAGTCTTTTGCAAAAAATGTTTTAAAATTGATAAAATTCTTTGAATTAAGAAAAAAGTAGCACGTATTCCATTTTCCTGACCCTGCCCTCTACGTCATATTATTTCTTTCCTCCTTCAGTGCCTTGCTATGGAAATCCAGATCAGCATTTAAAAAATTTATTTTTTATTTCAGATCTTTTTCTTTATTAGTACATATTTACAGTATATAATGTTTATATTCCTTACATGGAGGTGGTAATGTACATAATACATCTAATTTCCTTTTTTCATCCCCTTTCCCTTCTCTTCTCCATGTCTTTAGCCCCTTCCCCTCTCTACTTCCTAATATCTTTCTTTATTTTGCTGTTTACTTTTACTTTGTGTTTCTCATATGAGAGAATTCATGTGATATTTAAGCTCATGTGTCAACATCTTTAGAGGAGGAGGAAAAGGTGAGGAAACACCCTCATCTTTTGAAAGAGGCACAGTTTTAACTAAGATAAATATAGCATGAATTATTACAGAATAATATAGAAACTGTTAAGGGAGAATTTCCTACTAACAAGAACTGAGAATCACAGGGGAGATGTAGCTTAATAATGTTAATGTATTCTTATCTGCTGAGGTTTCTATAAATAATGTACACCAGGCACACAGAACATCCTTCATGATTAGCTTCTCCCTCTTGACTTACTTCATCAGTTTGTGCCATCAGACTGTTTTGAAAGTCATTGCTACTGATTAAGAGAAATGAGCTGGGTCCTTTTCAGATGGCTCTCAGAGCTGACAATAAAGTGGGAGGTGCCTGAGTGTCTGTAGAAGCAGGTGGGTGCCCCTTGTTGGGTGAACAGAGTTCCAGTATCTTCCAGGTTCAAGAGCTATACCTGTCTTTTGAAATGAGGGCTTCTGGGCTTTTGAAATCTAGCCATCTTGGTGCCACTCTCTGGGGTGTGTGTGTGTGTGTGTGTGTGTGTGTGTGTGTGTGTGTGTGTATGTGCCATTGCATACTCTGTGAGTAAGTGGTACTTACTCAGGTTCCTAACTCAGATAAAAATATTACAAGTATACCCCGGATTTCCACTTAGCTTCTCTCATTCCTCTAGTCTACCTGAAAGTACATTACTCATAGTAGCCCGAGCTGTGGAAAGAAAGCTACCCATACTTAAAGTGCTAATCAAAGTAGGGAGATGGAAGAAGAAATTCTAGTATTTGTCCTTCAGATTTATTATCCAGCAAACAGGTCAGGAGGGCTTTGACTAACTTGGTACTAATCTTTGAAGTAGGCCAAGTACTATTTCCACAGTCTATTTTGTTTTGCATTCTGACAGAGTCAACCATTCAAGGAAACAAAGCAAGAGAGAGGATGATTGGAGCATATTAAAGAAGAGAGAGCCTACATACCTGCTTTGCAACAAAAATTTAATTACGCTTCATTTGGCACATTTGCAAGATAATATTTTTACACTGGAAGGCTTTGCATATACTTTTATGAGAGAAGTGTTATTTGCGATATTTTCTATTTAATAATACTTCATGCTACTAATAAAAAATGAGAAAGCAGAGGAAAATGAGAAAAAAAATGCAATACAGGGGCTATTGATTTTGGGTTCTACATTTCTCAGAAAATGTAAAAAGAAGACCTTAGGTCTTAGACAGAAGACCTTTTATGACCTTGGATATTAATTTTTCTGTTGTAATTGTTTGAAAGTCATAATTGGTCTGTGTCCCCTCTAAATATTGTGGGCATTTTTTTGCATATGGAATTGAATTGTTAATAAGAATTTCACACTTTTAATGGGCACTTGCTGTCTTCTTTTGGTTAGAACATTTAAATGATTTTTAAAGAATATAAATCACATATGCCAAATTACTATCTAGTTTGATTTATTGATTCACATAAATTATTTTGAGCTCTTTTTAGACTTCAAGAACAGTATGGAGAACTCTTGTGTATCTTTCACAGAGCTTCCCCTAATGTTACTGTTTTGCATAAAAACAGTACAAACAGCATAATCAAGAAATGAACTCATGAAATACTATTAATGAAATTCAAGAGTTTACTGAACAGATCTTCTAGAAATAATAAAAATAGCAATATCCCCAAATTTAAAATCTATGCAAGCAGCAATAGATTGGTCACCGTAAGACAGATTTAGTAAACTTAAAATCAGGCGGCATCATGGAGAATCAAAGCCAAAAACACTGATGAGATTTTGGGACATTGTAACATAAGAGGAAATAAAGTTGCCTCTTCATATTCACACATCCAATATCCACAGATTTTGCCAACTGCAGTTTTTGCATTGTGTTGTTAAGCCAATGATTGCTGTGTCTGTACTGATCATGTACAAACACTTTTTTTTCCCTTGATATTGTTCTCTGAACAATACACTTTGACAGCTATTTACACAATTTCTACATTGCATTATGAATAGTAAGTAATCTAGAGATGTTTGGAGCACATCGGATGATGTACATAGACTGTATGCAAACACTATGCGATTTTATGTAAGGGGAACTTGAACATCCTTGGATTTTGGTATCTGAGGAGGAGGTAGGTACACTGAGGATTCCTGGATATCTTTTGGTTTTCCTCTTCATTTCCTGGCATATAACTGCTAAAACTCTTAGACTCTCCAAAGTTATAAGTGTCCTTTGGTATACTATTTTAGTCTACATTTTATTATAATAACATATCCAAGGGAGGCTATTTTATTTTTTAAAAAGAGATTTATTTTGGCCCACGCTTCTCTAGGTGTGAAGTCAAGAATCCGCACCTAGCAACGGCCCTGTTTTTGAGCAGAGTCCCACGGTAGCATAGGTCATCATATGGCAAATGTAATTTTTACTCTTAGAAAGCCACTAGGATTAAATCGCAAAAGCTCCTCTTGATTATTTTTTCTAATTGTAATCACCACCCAAAGGCCCTGCCTCTAAACACCATAGTATTTTCCTCTCTTAATACCTAAAAATTTGACTTAAATTTCAACACATGAAGCCTTGAGGGACACTCACGCAAACCACTGGAGGACCACAGTTCATGCTAATGAGATGACTGGTGGCTGGAGTCTCCTGAATAACCGCAGGATGGAGTTTGGTTGCCAGGGGAACCAACCCTGTGATTGGAGGATTGGAACTTTCAGTCCTGCTACTTCACTTTAGGAAAAGGACGATGGGCTAGAGTCTGAGTTAGTCATTAGTGGCCAATGACCTAATAAAACATGCCCGTGTAATGAAGCCTTTCTAAAATTCCACAAGGCCAGCATTTAGAGTTTCTAGGTCACTGAAGATGTGGAGGTGCTGGGAGGGCAATGATTCCAGAGAGGGCACGAAAGCTCCATAGCCTGATGTGTCTCTTCCATCTGGCTTTTCAGAAATGTATCCTTTTATAATAACTGTATAAGTGTAAGTAAATGTTTCCTTAAATTTTATGAGCCATTCTAGCAAACGATCAAACCTGAACAGGTATTGTGGGCACCTCTAATTTTTGGACAAAAGGCTGGATAACCTGGGGATTATAGGAGAGAATAAGTAATTCATTTTCACCACTCATTGCAGGGTTCATGGCTGACAAATTTATAACACAAGACAGATTATAACAAGAGGAGAGTATAACGAAATTTATTTAACCAAAGTGTTATTGGCATGGAGTCTTTAGAAATGAAGACCCTGGAATCAGGAAAAACTGTACTTTTATGTTATGTCTGTTGAAAAAGTGGATAGTTGTGGGAAAACATGACAGAACGGAGGAGGAGTTTGACAATGGTAATAAAATGTAGACCAGGTAAACATCAGCAAAGCATTGTCTTCTGTTCAGATTGTCTTCTGTTTCTGGATGGCATTTCTTCCTCTCCAGAAAGGGCAGGACATTTTTACAAGTATCTACAGGGGAGATATGTTTGTATTAGTACCGATGTTTTTCTCTTTCATTTATTTATTTATTTGGATGGCTTTGCATAAAAGGAAATGAAATAGTATTGTATTGGGAATATTTCTTTGAATAAGTACGAGTAAATTGTTTTTGTCACAAAAAGTAACCATGAAATGATAACTATGCTAATCTGCTTCACTATAGTACCCCATAACATTATATTGTAAACCTTAAATATACATAATATAATTTATTTTTTTAAAAAGAAGACACAGAAACAGAAATTGAAGTTCTGAAAAGCCAGAGGCATAGAAATAAATGGATAAATATACATATTTATCTTATGTTCCTATACATGGTAAATATGTGGATACATGTATAGGGACATGAGATAAATATGTATATCTATCAGAAATACTATAATGCCTATTGACAATCACAAGTCAAAAAATGTAGTAGTTTAAATCCCAGGAATAAAAATATGACATGTGAGTTGAGAAGTGAGTAAGTAATGTTTACATTTTAACAATTTTTTTTTGTATTCTGGAAATACAATATTTTGATTTTTTTTATACATTAGGCTTTCTACTTCACTCTGTTTTTTTCTTTTTTGGCCAGGGGGTGCAGAGGATCTAACTCTGGGCCTCATGCTTGCTAGGCAAATACTCTACTACTTGAGCTAAATCCCCAAACCTTCTATTTTACTCCTTAAATGAAAATGAAAATCAATTCAAGATTAATGAAAGACACATAAGTGAATGATTCTTAGGAGATATTATAGAAGAAAGTCCTTGTAACATTGAGATATAGTAGGTTTTGAAAAACAAAGTGCTTAAACAACAAGTGAAGACTGATAAATTTAACTATACAACATTGGAGATATATTTTCCCAGAGATAAAGCTGCACTGTGAGAGTGAGCACTTACTGGGCATATTGCATATAACATTCCAATTATCTGCAGAATATCTATGGATCACTGATAAAATGCATCCAACATTATTTGTAGTTGGGAAATGCAAATTAAATCACCATGGAATACACCCACCAGAATATCTAAAATTAACAAAAGATTCCAAGCACTGGTGAGGATATGGAACAATTAGCACTTGTATACAGCATAAATTTATACTATTTGGAAATTTCTTTGGCAATGTATACATATCTATACTTGATTATCTAACAATTCTGCTGTTAGCTAGCTACCCAACAGAAACATGTGCCTATGTTTCCTAAGATGAATGTACAAGAATCTTCACAGTAGTTTGATTTGAAGTAGGCACAAACTGGAAACCACCCAAATAACTATCAATACTGAAATGAATTACTGGATTGTGGCATATTTATGAAATAAAGTTCTGAACAATGAAAATAAATAAATTGGTGTTTTTGTCAATGATAAGAATGCATCTTCCTTTCATGTAAAATTCAAAAACCCGTGAAACTGGTGTAATATATAGGGGTATGTACATGCAAAGTAAAATATATTTTAAAAACAAGTAAATGGTGTCAATTTGCAATTATTACCCATTTCTTCAGGGAGCTGAGTTGTAATTGACAAGTGACAGGGGATGTTCGTGTCTTAATCACTTTCCTTGTTGCTGAAGCACAATACTGACAAGCACAGTTTAAAGAAGAGGTTTATTTGGGCTCATGGTTTTTAGAGGCTTCAGTCCATAGTTGGCTGGCTCCAAGGCAGAAACACGGGGTGGAAAGGGCTGGGTAGAGAAAAGCTGCTCGCCTCATGGCGGCCAGGAAGCAGAAAGAGTGAAGAGGGGAACCAGGAAGCAAGATACACGCTTCCAGGTCGCCCTCCGCCCTCGACTTGCTTCTAACCAGGTCCCACCTCCTAACGGCAAGCAGCTACAGTGCTCCCGTGATCTGATCAACCCCCAAACACATGAGGCTTTTGAGGGACACCCCAAATCTAAACTATACCATTAATATTTTCCTCCTTGAATTGGGTGATAATCACATGAATTTTTTGCATTGTGATCATTTTGTTCAACTAATATAGTAACTTTATACATATTTCTGTTTATTTATTTTAAAATACAAAATAAGGTAAAGCAAAATTGTTTAACAATCTGCAATTAGCTGTAGTAAAATGATTTACAAATTCTTGGCACCCTAAAAGGGACTCTGAGAAGGGGTTGTTCCATATTAAATGTTGAAGCTTCTGCTGACAAAATCACATATAAACTTATATGAAATTTCTTTTTTTCTTTGTGAATGGAAAGTGGGAAATAAAAGATAAGTAAATTGCATTGATCTAATGCCATTTATTATTTTTCATAATAAAACTTCCACTGCATGGTGGAAAGGAATGATATCACTGATTTTGAACCCAGAAGGGAGAATTTGTGTCCTACATCCTTGATGTTTGACTGTGAACAAGTTACTTAACCTTTTGGAGTCAGTTTCTTTTTTCTGAAATTAGCATAATATAATTCATCTCAAATACATATTTTGAGGATGAACAAAGTTCACATTTGAAGAAATTGCTCTGGGTTGGCATTTAATAACTGATAGCTATAATAATATTTTTATTTCTGGTTGGTGCCAAATATCACACCCGGATCAAAAGGGCAGTCGTTCTGAGAAATACTGTCCTCTCCAAAGTAACCCTAACTCGGCTGGCAGTAGTGGAGTGATGGGGCTGATGTCATTAACTTGTAGGAAGTATTAAAAGAGATAATGGGAACAGATTCCTGATACCAGATGGTACTCCAAATTGGATGATTTAAAAAAAAAGATTGATAAAGGAAGTATTTTCAGAAGTGTAAATTGGTGCTGGGCATGATGACACATACCTGTAATCCCAGCACTGGGGAGGCTGAGGCAGGAGGATTGCTGTGAGTTTGAGGCCAGCCTGGGCTACACAGTGAGTTTAAGGCCAGCCTGAACTATGTAGAGAGACTCTGGCTCAAAAAGTAGTGAAAACTGTGGGACGGGAAAAAAGGAAAATTTTAAAACCCCAAGGATGGATAGAGAATACTGAGGTAGGCCTCACTGAGCTAGAATGAGGGACAGATGGAAGTAACTCATTAACAAAATTGGGACCTTCAAATGCTGGACTCGCCTAGCCTACCGGGTCCTTGCAGGGAGTGGGCAGACTATGAATACCCTGACCTCTCTTCTCTCTCCTATGAGTGAATATACTGCCTGTTCTCTTGGTAGGATTCAGACTGAAGTACGAAGACAAAGGAGCCTCTTGGAGCACAGAGTAGGGTGAAAATGAAGAGTGGTGTATGTTGGAGAGGCTGTTAGAGAATGACCACATGATAAGGACCTGAGCACAGTACTTGCTCTACACTGAGCTTTCGTATTATTATATATGAAGTTTGTTATTTGCCTTATGATTTCGTGATTCTATATAGGAGAGGGTTATGATTTATAATATTCTGCTTTTTTCCCTTATCTTTGTGTGCAGAAAATCCTCAAAATTGTAACAGACCATATTGAAATGGTAACTTCTCTGTAAACTCTTGTTGAGGACGAGGAGGGCCTCTTCCACTGTTCTCTAGTTTATGTCAAATGAAATCCTTGGGCACAATGTATCTCAGTTACATTTTCATATATCTGCCCTCCTTGTGACCTGTAACGTCTTCAAGGTCTGGCTAAGTTATCTTCTTAGCATGGAGAAAAACTCCTTATCTGCCCAAACGCCAGCATTCCTGAGGGCAGTAGGCATCTTCCTGCATTAGCAGGGCCCCGGCAATGACTGTATGTCAGGGATGGTAAGGTGGTGAAGGAGGCTTAGAAGGATAGAAAAGCACTCTGCCATGGAGATTTTGTGCATATGGTGGAATGGGGTGGAAAATGGTGAGGAAAGTAAATTTTGGAAAAAAAAATGTTTCTTAGGTGATTGAGGTCTGTATCTCTATGGTACAATGTGGTCCAGGTTTTGGCTTGAATTGTTGTCATAGTACCTAATGCACCATCATTTCTCTTTATTAAACCAGTTCTCTGGTATATACAACTTCTTGATGGGAAACAAACTTTCATAAGGAATGTCTTACTTCTCTGACTTTTTTCTATTTCTGCAATAGACAGTATTTTTAATGCTTTACCTTAAACTCGTATCATAAAATTGACATCCAGTTCTCTTTTACTATGTAAATAAGACCAAGAGTAATTCAATAGTGACCCTTTAACTGGTTAAATTTTTCCTATTTCTATGTAGCCTGTTTTAAAAACATCCATTTAAGAAAACACTTTGAAAATGATGCTTGCAATGGAAAGATGCAATTTAAAGAAAAAAAGAAAAGTGTATCTTCCCATTTTTATCAATTTTACTGTCTATCTACATATTCGTTTTCATTTCATACGTATATATTCATTAGAAATATAAAGTATATATTAACATATAAATGGCAATTTCTTTTCAGATTACTATCATTTACATTTTCTTTTAATTTTTTAAAAAAATATGTTTTATAAGTGCAAAAATGGAATAAATCTTCATTTTTACTAGTAGCTGGCTTGTAGTATCTGCTCTAACCTTTCTGAAAGTCTGAGGGTGTGGAATTGATTAAAAAATTAATACAGCAAAAACAAAGCCTGATTGCCAATATAAGCCTAGAATGTCCAGGGAAAATGCTATTTGATATTAAATTATTTCCTCATGAAAATAAATTACTAGTTTAGGGTTATGTTAAAAAGGATTTATTCCTGATAGTTTTTAAAGATTGTAAGTTTGACTTTATTCAAGGGGGATTATGGCTATAGCTAGAGGGCCAAGTACAATGGAGTCTTGTAGTGAAGGAGAGTGATTGGGTTCAAACTCAAACAAATGAGTGGAGATTTAGTCAAGGAGCAGGGTGGGCTCAGTGGAAGGACTAGGAATAAGAGGAAGCATAGAAGACAAGGGGTTTCTGGATAGGCTAAGACATAGTGTTACTGCCGAAGGCAGGCCAGGGTTATAAGGCATTGAGGGTTGCTGGACACCAAGTAGTGTGAATTTTCACAAAACTGATTTATCAAGAATCTTGTTCAGGTTTTATAAGAGCAGAGAGAGAAGCTCTAGATAGTCTGATCAGAAAGGACTCAGGCAGCCAGACTCGAGTTTGGTGAATGAGTCTTTGTCAGTTGCTATCAATCAAAAATCAGGATCCCTCACTCCATTATAGGGAACAGATTTTTAGTTAGTAATCATATTTCACTTTCTTTCCTTTCCTTCATTTGTTAATTCTTTCTGTATTTATCGTACAAAAGCCAATCTCAAGAAAAAAGTAGGGGACATTTGACATTCATTCTCAGATGTGAAACCTGGTAAGGTAAATGCAATATGTAGGAAGGACAGAGACCAGAAGCCTGAGAAGTAGCGTACCCAGCAATTTATAGTTTCACATATTTTTTATTAAACCTGAATGTCACAGACACAAAAAAGAAGAGAGAAGTAGCACCCTCGACTCAAGCAAAGCATTCGTGTGTTAGATGCGACGTATACCAGTGTGTTCTCTAGCTCTAGATATACGGTAAATATTCCAAACCAGCAGGGAATTCAGCCAGTGAAAGAGAACAGCTTCTCTATATGATAACTAGTAAGCTCGAAAAAGTTAGCCCTTATTTAAGTACTAACTATAAAAACATTCCACATTTACCCAAGTAATACTGCAGAATGGTAGGCGTGACCGATATTCTGAAGACAAAGACCTTTTAGCTAAAATGATGAACTAAGGGAGCCAGGATAAAGTGTTAAACTTAGAAAATTCAGTATTAATATGCTGAAATCAATCTCCAATATCATGCTAGCTTGATGACCCTCTTGATTCCCCCCCTCCAAGCCATGTTGCTCTGAACATTTTATGTTATACTGTGTGTGTCAGCTTCCTAATGGTAAAATTTGGGCAATTACAATACTTACATTTTACCTTGTAGTGTAAATTAATAGATAGAAAGTCCTCAGGGTACAGTTTATAGTAAGCTATTATTGTTATTCTTAAAAGGTAGAAAAAGACAATGTTCCACAAGAGAAGATTAATCTAAAATACAAATGGAGCTAAATAATATAAATGCAAGTATTTAAAATAAACAATAGAAGCACTTTCTTCTGAATTTGACTTTGATTTAACAGAGAATCAAGTCAATGCTGATTAAAAGTGAATGAATGATGTTCATGATACAACTGATGGATTCTTGCGGAATGTAGACTAAAACGGACAGAGAGACTCAGTGACTGAAAATAATAGCTATGACAGGGAGCAGAAATAGCGAATGGATGCACCTCGAGACCGTAATATGAAGTTAAATAAATCACATACACAAGCATAAGTATCACATGATTTTTCTTATAGGAGACACCCAAAATATAAATAAAGAGCAAAATGAAAGATAAATAATGGGAAACAGGGAAGTAGGTCTTTTGCAAAAGTGAAGGGGACCAGAGACGGGGCCAGAGAAAGGAAAGGAAGGGGATGAAGAAAAAAATTAAGATGTGTTATGTACTTGTGTCAACTACCCGTGATGAATGTAATCATAATGTACTACGAACATGTACTGCAAACATGTAGTAATAAAATTTAAAAAAAAGAGAAATGTAGCTCATGTAAAGCTAGAGTTATTGAAAAAAATTTGAATGGAAAGGTTAACAAATGGAACTGAAAAGTTTCCCAGTTGAAGAAAGATGTGGGAAATAGGAAAGGGTATACTGAACATTAGAAAAATCACTGACAAGAAAACCCACATCTCAAATTAGTCATATAAAATGTTTCAATTATAAAATTAAAAATAAATTTATTCTACATTCATCCAGAATATTAGAAAAAATATTAAAAATCATTTGAACTTCTGCTTGGCAGTGCTAAGGAGGAAGAGATATTGAAATATTGTAAAGCTCTTCTGGGGATTAGATACTGGTGTTCTTAAACTCAGATTGTCTTTTAGTCAGATGCTAAAACAATAAAAAACATTTACAAATATTTACTATTTCGCAGAATATTGTATTTATCTTACATATTTTAAAAGTCTTAATGTTAATGTACTAATGACCAGTGATACTGAAAACCTTTTCATATACTTTTTGACTATGTAAAAAAAGATCAGGGATAAATATCGGCAAGGGTGTAGAGAAAATACCATTCCTGTACACTGTTGGTGGGGATGCAGATCAGTGTGTCTGTTTTGGAAAACTGTATGGAAGATCCCAAGCAAATTAAGAATGAGCTACTGTGTGACCCAGCCATCATCCCACACACACGCACACACACACACACACACACACACACACACACATATACATACACATATATATGAAATAAAATTTCAACCTCATAAAGGTAACCTGAGAACCAGCATTGCCCTGTTCACTGCAACTTTATTTACAAAAACTGAGATAGGGAAACAGCTGAAATATCTGTTGATGGATGAATAGATAAAGCAAGATATATATGATATATATATAGAGAGATGTATAGTATGTATACATGCACTTATGTGCATATACACAAAGATAAGTAAGACTCAAAACTGTTGACAAATGGATGTCTTTAATGTAGAAAGAATTTTATAGATATGAGAGAGGTATTACTTAATCATAAAAGATGTAATTCACCAGAAATTCATTATAATTTTTAATCCCATATATACCTAACATTATAAAATCAAAATCTGTAATTAAAAATTAAAAGTATGAAGTGAAACTTAATAGAGTTGAAAACTAAAATATACCTTCTGGTGTAGTAGAGAGGAGAATAAAATACATAAATTTCCTCTAAAAGAGTAAGATTTAGGGCTAGGACCCTTGAAAGTAACAAGTTGTCAAAGGTAAATCACACTATATCTATCATAACACAAGTAAGTTCACCTGTTATTAATTTCAGCTCTTAATGGATCAAAAATCAAATTTTATTATATCCTGAGCATTACAAATAGACAGAGTAGAACAATAAAGTAAAAGTTAAAGATAGAAGCAGAAATATGTCAGTTATGCATAGGAATAGCATTTAGCTATAATATTTCCATAAGATTTGGTAGAACCTGATGCGTTGAGTAACTGCACAAAATTAATTTTAAAAGTGTCATGGAAGTAGGACATTTTAGAAGACCATTCTGTTGTCAACAAAACTCTAAAAGAGTGCTCAAGATTAACTGTAAAATATATACTTTCATTTCTGCATCTCTCTCTCACACACACACACAGACGCACACGTGCACACACATACATGGGTGTGAGCACACACACATGCAGACACACACACAGTCAACTGAAGCCATCAGTGAAATGACTTCTTCTTAAAGATTCGGTGGCCTCAATATGAAAGTTGAGCAGAAGTGAGTGGGCTTAGCCATTTTGCTGGGAGTTTTCCAGTGGAATTGAGACACTGATTTAACCACAAATATCAACCATGGGGTGGATTCCAGAGTTCAGTAAGCGTCATTCACTTCCTATCAACTGTGGAAAAAGATTACATCCACACTATTGCAAGATTTATTCTAAACAAGTGCTTCTTAACTGGGGGCATTTTTGTCCTCTAGGGGGATTTTTGGCATTGTCTGCAGACGTTTTTTGGCTGTCCCCCAAAATTTTTTGGCTGTCCCATTTTTGGCTGAATGGGTAGAATTGCTATTGGTGGGTAGACTTCAGAGAAACTGTTCAACATCCCATTGCACAGCCCTGGGCCCCCAACAAGGACTTTGGTGCTCTAAACAGCAATAGTGCCAAGTCTGAGAAATGCTGATCTAAACTAATGCACTTTAAATTCCTGGCACAAATCGAATCTAAAAGAAATAGAAAGGATTTTGTATAAAGTACTGGGGAGGGGTCTCACTCTGCATTTTCACTAACTCAGACACTTTTGAGAACAGATATCCAGAAACTTGTTCATGAAAAATTAATTTCCTCTTTGAAAACGACTGGATGTATTCTGAGTGAGGAAGATTTAAGAAAGTTTTGATAAGAGTATTAACTTTCCAAATTGAATTTCAGTCAGGTATACAGAAAAGCCTTAATGTATTTATTAGCAGTTGTCACTTACAAACACGGTTTTAAAAGTCATTCATGGCTGGGGATTTAGCTCAGTGATTAGAGTGCTTGCCTTGCAAGCACAAGGGCCTGAGTTCGATCCCCGGCACCACAAAAAAAAAAAAAAAGTCATTCATTCATTCATTTATTCAGTATTTATGTTTCAGATGTCTGCTTTATGTGCAGTCACATCTTTTAATGATATAGGTGATTAAGCTAATTTTTTTTTCTCAGCTAAGTGAGAATTGAGGGAAAAAAGGATGCAAGGGCTTGTTAGGTTCGTAAACTAATCTCAAAACCGTTTAAAATTCAAGATCAGCCTGAAGTACAAGACTAAATTGAACACATAAATAAGAATATATCCAGCCAATTATTGATTATTTAAACACAGGGAAAAGAAAATCATGCATGCTAAGCATTTCCTCAATATGGTCTGTTGCATCAGGCTCTAATTTTAGCCTTACATCTACTTAAAAATGTAGCTACTATTAACCCATTTTATAAATGAGGAAGATGAGATTCAGTGACATGGAGTAACCAGTTCTTGTTCATAAATTTTGGGTGATGTTATTGGGATTTGCAACCAGGCACAGAGATTTAACTTCTAGGATCAGTTATTTCCTCACTACACCAGCATACAATGTAATCTTTCCAGGAAAGGTGGACTCCTCTCCAAACATTTATCTTTGCTTCACATATAAGTGAGGCTCATTTAGAACGGGGACTTGGAGGCCTTGAAAGTGAAATAGAAGACTGAGATGTTTCCTTATCTGAAGTTAACGAGATCCTCACCCCTTCTCGGTGACAGAGTGTCTTGTCTTCCCCAAGTCTCAGTATTTCTGTCAGTGTTTCTTCTTCATGATTTAAACATTTGATCTTTTAGTTAACTCTTTAGTTGTGTTGTTGCTGGGGAATGTGATTTACATGATATATATTATTTAAAATTTATTTTGGATTCATTTTTGTACTAGTATATGGATAATTTTTATAAGTATGATAAGTATGGTTGCAAGTAATCTGTAGTTCTAATTGTTGACTGCATACATACATTCATTATTTTTTATCAATTTCTGTCCAGTTTACTTATGAGTAACTAGCAATGTTGTATAGTCTGTTGTGGTAGAGGTGTCTTCCTCTAATTCAGTGATTAATTGCTTCATATCTTGAGGGGACTAATTTGCATATGTATTTTATAATTTTATACATTCTAAGGGACTTGGATATTTTAGTCATTACATAGTGTGGCAGCTATGAAAGTGGATCTCAGGTCGCTAGCTGTAGAAAGTATACCTAACCTATGGCCTAGTTGTGAGTTCCAATTTTATCACTGTGTTCATGCGGAAGCCACACTTCCCATGGATTGCTGTCAGTGAAAGACTGAGTGTGGCAGGGATACAAAGGCAAACACGCTCTCAGAAGACACTGGGCTCTAATAGGAGGCAAACTTGGTGCAAAAATTTTCCACTGGACTTAGCAAACTATTCCAAGAACTACTTCAAGCCCCAAGACTTTTTGTGCCTAACCTTCCTTCCTTGATTTCTCTTCCATAGAGGTCAGACACTCCTCAAATCTGGTGATTCTCTTCGCTCCTCCAACTTCCCTCCCAATATTTTCTCCACAGGAAAATGCTGGAGCTTCTTCCAGCTGCTCATGATAGAAAAGTGATTCCAGAGCTTTCACATAGTGCACCCATAACCATAAATTCTGCTTGATCCACGTTATATTCCTTATCCCTTGATGCAACATCCTTATGATCTCATTTTGTATCTGCCCACCCACCCCCAGGGCCTGCTAGGAATTAAATAGAAAAATACAGAGGCAGCATTGCTAAATCTTGTTTTTTATTTCTTTAAACAAACATTTCATTTTCATTTGTACACTTTTGCAGTACATAATGATTACATTCCTCACGGGGGAGTTGGCAAATGCACATAACATATTAATTCTTTTCTTCCCTTTCCCCTCTCCTCCCTTCCGCCTCCCTCCATCTCTTGGTAACCTTCCCTTTTATGAAAGGTTTTTTCCCTTGTTTTCTATTATCTATCTCGTACTTTGCTCTGTAATTATTTATATTTCATGTTTCTCATATAAGAGAAACCAACTGATATTTAATGTTGTGTGATTTATTTCACTTACATTACAGTGCATCTGTTGTGCTACAAATGATTCAAGTTTATTCTTCTTCATGGCAGAATAGTCTTTTTTTTTTTTTTTTTGTGGTGCCGGGGATCGAACTCAGGCCCTTGTGCTTACAAGGCAAGCACTCTAATCACTGAGCTAAATCCCCAGCCCCCAGTATAGTCTTGAAGATCAAAATTCTTTTGAAGGCAATTACCTTGGGGAAGCCATTATACTTCCTTTAGGCAGAGGAGACTAACTTGTTCAATGAGGAGGGAGCGGTACTTCTGCTGGCAAGGAAGTTACAACAAACTGTACATGTTCAAGGATTTTTAGCTTTATAGAAATTGGCTCATATTTCTCCATTCTAATTTTAAGATCCCTACTCTTTCCTAACCAATGCCCAGGTTTTACATGAGATCCTTCAAGATTTTGAGTATATTTGAATTGTAATTGATCTATTGGAAAGGCTAGACTTTGGTGTGTTCTGAAACCAGCCTTGCATTTAAAGGAGGTGATGGACTCTCTTTCAGAATAGGAATAGAAATTTCCTGAATCTGTGGATAGCAAGGCGGGATGTTAAGTCTTGGAACTCAAAACTCCTTTCTTCATCTTTGTCAGCACATTTAGAAGAAATAAACGAAGCCAAATATACTCATTTTTACTAATATATTCTGTTCTATTACCTTATAAAATAAAACTTTTCTTTCGGTGGTTACTCGATTAAAGTGGTCAACAGGGAATAATTTTAGTATTTAAAAAGTCAATGTGTGATACATTTTCTCAGCGTTTCCTTTACTAAAGGAACAGTAATAGAGAAAATGACAGGGTATTAATTCTCTTAGATGTAATCAGCTAAGAATACCTATTCCAGGTTTTCTACTTAAAGTTATGTGCCCTGGAACCACTTATGCTGACAACTGTATCTAATAGGCTTTGGTCAGAAAAATCACCGTCATTATTAAAGAATCAGGGATTTATTACAAGAAATAGAGTTTAAACAGTTTGCTTCTGAAATCCTGTGCAAATTTGTCTTTTGGCCAACTTTAATCAGGACTATAACTTTGAGGAAGAATTCTGGGAATCAGTTCTAGTTTAGTCAATAACACACAAAATCACTACACTAAACACAGAATTATTTACTGAATAGATGCCATGGCTTCTGACTTTATCATACACAATTGTTGTTGAGCACGATTTGTTGGGTTGTCCGTTGCTTTTTTAAAAAATATGCTTAGCATGTAGAAGAGTTTTAGGTCTACATAAAATTGAGAAGACAATAATGAGTTTCCATATAATGTACACCAAATTTTCACTCTAGTTAACGTCTTACATCAGTATGGTACATTTGTTATAATGAATGAATGAATATGAGTACAGATATTAAATAAAGTTCATTATTTAGATTTCCTTAGTTTTTACTTAATATCTTTTTTGTAGTCCAGGGTCCAATTCAGGATATCACATTACATTTAATTGTTATGCAATTTTAGTCTCCTCTTGGATTTGGCAGCCTCTCAGACTTGTTTCTATGACAGACATGTTTTAAAATGTACTAATTGGGTGTATTGTGGGATATTCCTCTATAGAAATGTGATCTTTTTCCCCCTATCTCTATACTGGAATTATTGGTTTTGGAGAGGAAGGTCACAGAGATAAAATCCATAAATCACATGATATTGTGTATTTGCTACCAGAATGTTTTATGACTATCAATGTTGATCTTTATCATCTCTGGTGGAGGTGTTTGACAGATTTCTTCATTATAAAGTCACTGTGTTTTCTGCCCCCTATCAGAGTTTAGATCTAAAATTCTCCTCAAAATTCTCAAGTGTGTGGAAGGTGATATGGGGCTGCTTTACTCATCAGCGGATTCATTCACTGGAGGGTGTGACCTGGCAGGATGTATCCTTGTTCCTGGATCCTTCTGTCTCTCTCTCCTTCCTGGCTGTTGTGATGTGAGCAGATTCCCTCCAGCAGACCTTCACTCTACCATGTTTTTCTGCTTTGGAGTTGACTGACCGTGGACAGTCATGAGCCCAAATCAGCCTCTCCTTGTGGTTGTTAGATATTTTGTCCCAGCAATGAGAAAGTGACAGAGACACTCCCTCTCTACATTTATTCTCTTTGGAAGGAAGTCAGTATACTTTAGTGCAAAAAATCTACATAAGGTTTTGCAATTCTTCTGCATTAGGGACTTTTTCTTCCTTTCTTCCCTTCCTCCTTCCTTCCTTCCTTCCATCCTTCTTTTTTCTTTCTTTCCTTTTCAATCATTTATTTCTACCAATATGGATCCACATTATATTTATTTTATATTTTGGATTTTAATATATTACTTTGTTTTACTCCCTGGGTTTTCCAGCTTTTGTGATTAGAGTTGCTTCATTTTTCTCTTGTTTCCTTTGATATACTCCCATTAATGTAAATTTTTTTGGTATTAGTACTTCCTTAATTTGTAGCACTTTCAATTTTTCCAGGCTCATATATATTTTTGGCCCTAAAATCAGCCATTTCTCCATGGTGGCCAGGCACTTCTATTGGAGAATGGTTACAGAAACCAAGATCTGGGTGCTAATAACTGTGCCAGCTCTTGAAGCTCTCTCAGCTGGCATAAAAAAGAAAGATGTGTGGATACTAACCATGCATATACACATATTTATCAATATTTCTCTGTGTAACAATCAGTAATTATGTCCCGTTAAAAATGAATTCTTAAAATTCTAATCTATTAGCCCACGAATCACTGTAGCCTCTTGTTCTTGCTAATGTGTAAATTCTCACTCTTATAGTAAATAACGTGGCTCCCCCCAACTTCTCTTCATTTACATATTTTTTCTGCTGTAGTGTATAGATCTATCAGATCAGAATTTTAGCTCATACTCCCAAGTGAAGAAACCTTATCAAAGTGCATACACGCAATTCATTCTTTTTGCCTTTGTTCTTACAGGCTCCACTCATTTTCATTTACATTAATTAGCACCTTTCTCCCCACCCATTTCAGTGAGACCATATCATACATTATGACATGGTTAGGTTTCTTGTCACCGCTGATATTCCTTTCTGAGTTCATCTGACATCCCAAGTCATTTTTTAATCTGTCATGCATTAAGGTTCAGTCTTTGTGCTGTAATGTTACATGGCATTTTGACAAATACAAAATGTCATGTATCTAACATTACAGTATCACATAAAATAGATACTCTGTGCCTCATTTCTCTTGTATTTTATTTCACTGATTCATCCCTCTCTTCCTTCATCCGGGCAAGCACTGAATTTTTTTTTTAACTGTCTTAATAGTTTGTATTTCAGACTAGTTTCTTTCACTTAGTGTTTCACTTAATGTTTTTTTCACTTAGTGTTATCTTATGTCTTCTTATAGTTTGAAAGCTTTTTTCCCTTTTTATTAAGTAATATTCTGCTGTTTGGATATACCCCAGTTTTTATCCATTCAGCTCTTAAAATGTATCTTAATAGCTTACAGTTTTTGGTGACTGCAAATTTACTTGCTGTAAATATTTTTGTGTAGGGTTTTGGGTGGACAGGAGTGATCACCTGGGCACGTGATCACCTGACACTACAATTGTTGGGCTGTCTAGTAAAACTATGTTTAGCTCTCTCAGACACTGCCACACGGCACTCTGATATGCAAGGACCAGTTTTCATTTCCAACAGCGTGAATGTATGTTCTGGTTCCCCCACAGCTAATACCAGGATTCGGGATTTTTATTTGGTGGGGGTGATTTTAGTCAGTTTATAAGGTCCGTAGCGGTATCAAATAGCTGTTTTAATTTGCACTCACTCCTCTAGTGACAAGTAATGTTGGGGATTATTTTCGTGTGCTTATTAGTCATTAAATATTTTCTTTGGTAAAGTGTTTGTTGGGATTCCTTATCTATTAAATAGATTGGTATTACTATATTTTATTTTTTTTAAATTGAAATGTGAGTTTTACAGTTAAATTAAATACAACTTCTTTACCAAATTATGTGATTTAAAAATGTTTTTTTCCCAATTTGCCTCAATTCTAAATTTTGAAGTTTTATGTTCTTTTCTTTGATTAAATTCGTTTGGATGTAGTATTTAAAAACTCATCACAAAATCCAAGTCACTAAGATTCTCTAATGTTTTCTTCAGAAATTTATAGCTCTGTACTTCACATTTATGTCTGTGATTCATTTCAAGTTGATATTTTGTGAATGGTGTAATATGTATCTAAATTCACTTTTTGCACGTGAATGTTCACTTGTTCCAGTGCCATTTGTGAAAAAGACTGTTTTTGTTCTATTGTATGGTCTCTGCTCTTTCATGAAAGATCAGTTAACTACATTTATATGCAGCTATTTCTGGGCTTTCTATCCTGTCCCCTTGCCTGGTATGTCTTTTCCTTCATCTACACTATGCTGTATTAACTATTGAAGCTTCGTAGTAAGTCTGATAGTTTCAGTCCTCCAAATTTGTTGTTCTTCAGCATTGTTTTGGTTATTATGGGTCTTTTGTCTTTCTGTATGAACTTTCAAATCAGTTTGCTGATTTTTACAAAATAGTCCACAGAGATTTTATGAGATTGCTTTGAATTGATAGGTCAAGTTGGTAATATGACATCTGAATAACACTGAGGCTTCCAGTCCACAAACATGAGATAATTTCTCCATATAAATGGCTTTTTTATTTATTTTATCAAAGTTTATTTTGTTCCTCAAGGATATATATATATATCCTTATATATATAATATATATTCTAGATACACATATATTATATATATATTCTAGATTTATTTCTATTTTTGGTTTTTGTGTGAAGCTTTTATGTTCTAATTGTTTAATCCTGGCATATATGAAAGTAAATTTTGTTTATTAACATTATATCTTTTAATTTTTTATCATCATTTAATAGTGCCTGGAGTTTTTCAGTTGATTCTTCAGGATTTTCCTACATAGAAAATCATGCAATCTGAAAGTTTTATTTTTACCTTTATAAGTATTTTTCTTGTCCTTTCTTATTGCAGCAAGAATTTCAGTATGATTGTATTCTTCTTTATTTGGTCTTAGCATTTCTTCTTTTTAAAAATCTCATTCCAATTCTTTGTCTCTATTTTACAATTATTGTATTGTATGAATTCTAACTCTACTTTAAAGTTTTTACATGCAGAGGCTGGCAGCAATACATAAATAATTAATAAATACAAATGAATCATAAAAGAGAATTTCAGTATGTGATCAAATAGATGTGAGAGAGGACGTCATTTACTTGTCCAGGATCTTATGGAGGAAAGCATCCAGTTTCTCATTATGAGTGATGTTGTTATAGGTTTTTGGTTTTTTTCTTTTAACAAATTAAGTAAATTCCTTTCAATTCTTATTTTACTGAGACTTTTTCCAAAATATGGTTTGCGCTTGATTTTGTCAAGTGCTTTACCTGTATCATTTGATTTTATCATATGATTTTTCTTATTTAGCCTGATGATAAGATGGATTATACTAATTGAGTTTCAAATGCTGAGCCAAACTTGCATAACTGGAATCAATGTCATTTGGTCAGGTCGTATGATTCTTTATTTACATTGTTCAATTTGATTTGCTAATGTTTTGTTGTGTTTGTGCCTGATGGTGGTCTGTATATTTCCTTTAATTTAATGTCTTTATCTGATTCTGGTGTCAAGGTAATGCTGACCTCATTAAAAGAGTTAAGAAATGTTTCTTTCATTCATAAGTGTTTACATAGAATTATCATCATATATTCCTTAAATGTGTGATGGAATTTACTGCTAAATACTATCTTGCCTAATGGTTTATGTTTTGTGTTTTTGAATATTATTGACTATTAGTTTGTATGTAAGTGTATCTTTTCAGAGTATATTTTGTATGAGTGTTGTTGGAGTTTATCTCCCAAATAATTTGTCCAATTTTATCTAAGTTATAAAATTTGAAGTTATAGAGTTGTTCACAGTATTCCTTTTAATGTCAACCAGGTTGGTGAAAATAACCCTAGTTTTCTAAGTAATTTGTATCTTCTCTCCTTTACTCTTGGTTAATTTTTCCAGAAATTCCTTAATTTTTTATCTTTTTGTAGAATCAGCTTTTGGTTTCTTAGATTTTGTTCACTTTTCCTGCCTCAGTTACATGTCACAAATGCTCTAATTATTATTATTTCTTTTCTTCCATATTACCTATTAAGATATAATTTAGATTATTGATTTTCCATCTTCATTACTATCTGCACTGTGCTTTTAATATTATAAAGTTACTTCTAACTCTGCCTTAATTTCATTATACAATTTTTATTTAGGTTAAAATGTTTTGAAATCTCTCTTGAGATTTCTTCAACCTCTGTGTTATTCAGTAGTGTGTTTAAATTCAACACATTTGGGCATTTTTCCAGCTATCCTTCTGTTATTGAAATCTTATTTAAGTCTAATGTGGCATGCAAACATACTTTGTATGACTTCTATTCTTTCAAAACATTTAAGGTACATTTCATAATCTAAAGTGTAGTATATCTTGATGAATCTCGTATGAATTTGAGGAGAATGTGTTATTCTCCCATTAGATAGAGTGTTCCTTAAATGTCAATTAAAAGATTATTAGTGCTGTTGATGACAATTATGTCCTTACAGATATTCTGTCTGTTTTACCTATAAATTACTGAAAGAAGGATGTTGAGATCACCAACTATATTTATGGATTTAGCATTTTTATTCTGCATTCTATTAGTTTTTCTTATATATTTCATTAGGTCTACAAACACTAAGAATAGTTATACTTTAGAGATGTAGTTCCTTTATCTTTATGAAATGACCCTGCGATCCCTGATAATATTCCTCGTTTTGAAGCACCTATATCTGACACTAACGGAGCTACCACACTTTCTTTTGATTAGCGTTAGCACGGTAATCATTCTCTATTTCTTTACTTTTAGCTTGCCTATATTTGTAAATTCAAACTGAGTATATTACAGATATACCAACTGCCAAAACAATATCACAAATTTGATGAATTAAAACCACAGAAAGTTATTTTCTC
>PVJO010016343.1:0-42340 GCA_004026905.1 Hystrix cristata
GTGGCATAATCTTGATATCAAGTTATGAGATAATCTTATCCAAATTTGTCCAAATATACCTATGAAATTCTGAACTTATGAGTGTCTTAAAATTCTCAATCACTTGGTTTTATTTTATTTTAGTGCTACATTTTAGATATACATGGTGATCACATAATAACGGTTTTTCTAAGTGATGTTCTGAAAGATAACCAAAAAGAAAGTCATTTACCCTAATAGTAAATAATTCCAAATTTAGTTGTGCTTCATGTGTTTACTAAGGTGCATCCAAACCGAGCTAAACTTGAAAGAGTAGATGCAGCTAAAGGAGTGGTAACAGATCCTAGTCTTGGGAAGTGGCAAAATATATTGCAAAGAGCAAGAAGTTCTCTTGGAAACCCAAAAAATAAACATTCTGTGCATAGCTTTTTCTTTAGATTTGTCATGTTTTTAAATTTATCAATTTTTAAGATATATTACTTTTATAATCAAAAGAACATATTTTTTAGGCTGGGGATTTAGCTCAGTGATTAGAGTGCTTGCCTTGCAAGCACAAGGCCCTGAGTTCAATCCCCGGCACCACCAAAAAAAAAAAAAAGAACATATTTTTTAAATCTAGATTTTGGAGTTAATCCAACCAAGATTTACATATTGGCCCTGTCACTTGAAGTTGTGACCTCAAGAAAGTTACTTAATCTGTACAAGCCTTGATATATGAATATGCATCTCCAAGTCTTAATTTTTCAACTGATAAAATGAGAAATAATGAGATCCTCATAGAATAGTGAGGATCACAGGAAAAGCTCCTGTCACAGTGACTGGCACATAGTAGCAATCAAGAAATGTTAATTCTCACCTTCATCCCAGAGGGCACCTGAGTTTTCCCTAAAAAAAAAACTGAAGAGGATCTAACAGGCCACTACAATGATCCCCACACTAAGTCAGATCCATCCAGCTCTTATTACCTTGACTGTGGCTCGCCCATTCCAGTTCAAGTACCGCTCTAGTTCTGTGCCCTTAGCCCGGGCCCTGGACGAGTTAAACACTTTCCGCTTGGAACCCTGCATCCTGCTGCAGACCATGGAATGTTTCTCCAGCCTGAGCAGCAGGAATGTACGTCCACAGTGGCTGCACTTGCCCAGTTCTGGCTCTTCAGTGGAGCAGCTGGAACTTGAGGACTCTGGTTTCCTGGCCAGGCTAGAACTTCTGGTGGATCCCTGTAAATTACTGCCTGCTTCTTCGGAAGGCTGAAAGAACTCCACCAACGGCCCTGAGGCTCGGTCTCGGATTTTGTTATTGCTTGCCACCAGCCTTTCCTTTTTGAGCCTCTGGATTTCATAGTCGGAGAACTGGATTGGACTAGAATTTTCCTGAGGGTGTCCCCAAATTTCATCCTCTCTCGTGTCTCTACTGAACAACTCTTCAGACCCAAATTCTGGGGGAAAGACAGGCTTGTATGTGGTGGTAGTGTTACTCCCTTTAACTCTTCTGAGTTGTATCACTCTCTGCAGCTCTCCCTCATTTTCTTTGGCCTGTTCCTTTTCCCTCTGGATTCTTCTAAGTTCCTCCTCTACCTTCTTCAGCTTTTCCCTCAGGAGATTCTCTTTCCTTTGGATTTCCTCCTGTAAACTCTCCCCAGCAGCTTCCAGTTTTTGGAGCTGCATCCACTCGGTCCTGTGGTGGTTTGCCATGGTCTCCCCCTGCATGGAAGTTGGAACAGATGAATTCACCCAGTTCCTCAAACCAAAGTTACTGTCTGAAAACTCTCTTGGCTCAGGGGGTGCTGAGTAGACATTCTGGTCCCTGTCACTGCCAGCCTCCCCTGTACTACAAGACTTCCGGTGGACCATGGGCTTCAAGGGGTAGGCCCGGTCCACCCCAACTCGCTTCTTTGTAAAGGGGATGAAGTCTTGGTCATTTGCTTTGGGATACCCAGACTGAGGGCTTGACAAGTGCAAGAAGCCTGTTCCTTGGCCCTGGGGATTGCTTCCTGAGTTTCGCTGGCTGATTCCAGCACACTGGGGATAGAAGTAGCCGCGGGCTTTTGTGCAGGTGTTCCATTTGGGGTGAGTGGAGACATCCAGTGCCAGCTCTTTCTTGCTCAAAGGCTTCTGCTGAAAACTCTTCAAGTGCCCCATCAAGGACTGCTGGGAAGAGTCAACTTGTTCGTAAGGGTCTTGCTTGGCTGAGTGGAGCCCTGGAGCTTCCGTTTTATTATGTGGGAACATAACACCCACAGACAGTTGAGAAGCCAACTGGAGACCAGCCATTCAGGGCTTGGCCTGAAACCTGGGGGAGATTCAAACCAGATACATGTGAAAAATTTGTCTAAAGTTCACTCCCAGTTGCTAAGTAAACTCTTTCTACATTTGCCTTACCCACATTTACCTTAAACTTTTCTAGGGACAGTGGTGCTGGATCTGCCAGAACGTTCATTCAATATGTTGGGTAATGATTATGTGCCAGATACTGTGACAGGCCCGGAGGTCAGGAAAACAAATGTGACACAGGTGTTCTTGCCACCTAGCTTTCATTTCCACCAGTATTAGTCTCTGTCACACGTTTTAATTATTTCTTCCTTTTTTTTTTTTTTAACGGGTGTTGGGGATCAAACTTAGAACCTTGTGCTTTCTAGGAAAGCACTCTACCACAGAGCTAAATCCACAAGCCCTCTGCCATACGCTTTTATGTGGCAGGTGAAAGAGCAATGTACTAAAGATCAGGTTCTATACCCGTGATTCAGAACAAGCAACTTCCCCTCGATGGCTCCAGTTTTTCACCAGTAAACTAAAAGGTTCGCTCTGAGCCTAGCTCCACCATTTCACAGGTGAGAAAACCGCGGCTCAGAGATATGGCCTGGCACGGAGTTTCCGTCTGGCTGGAACTGGCAGTATTCTGAAAAGCAGAGCCCGTCAGGGTGTGGAGCAAGTGCCTGGCGTCAAACCCACATCCAAGGAGAGCCTGAGGCACAGACCTAAAAAGCTCAGGTGGGGTCCCCTGACCAGGACGCCGTGGGCTCTAGATCCGGGAGGCGGAGGTCCCGTTCTGTCCTGGAGGGTCAGGAGGGGGCCCTCACTTGGGGACTCTGCCTTTGGGGACAAGCCCCTCGCTCCACCGCCCCTCGAGAGGTTGAGGTATTGGGCTCAGAATTCCCTGCCCCTCCGCGTACCTTAGGCTCTTGGGGACCGCTCCGTCTCAGGAGTAACCCCAAGACCTAGTCTCCGACCCTCCCACCCGCCAATGCCCGCGCAGGCGCTCTGTTGACCGATGTTATCCGGGTTACCTGGAGACAAGAGCGCAGCGCGCGCGGAGCCCCGCCTCTCGCCGCTGAGGCTAGGAGGGGGGAGCGCGCAGGCGCAGTCCGCCAGCATTCGGCAAGCGGTCCCCGGCCGCTGAGCGCCGCGGGTGCGGTCGGCCGGAGTGTCATTTGACGCAGTGTCTCGCCATCTCTTCAGCACAGTTCAGCTTTGTCCTTGGGGAAGGGAGGAAGGGCAGGAGAGGTTGTGCTGAGGCGCCATCAAAGAACTTGTATTTTTCTGAGAACGATGCTCCTAGAATTTGGGGTGTGCCCATCTCTGACAAAGGGCGGCACCCCTAGACGTGCCGCAGAGTCATCCCGCCGCGGGAGTCCGGTGTCCGCCGGGTTAGCGGGATTGGGCCTGCTGCTAGCCTTTCTTGGCACGCTCGCCTGCTGTGTACGGGCCCCAGGTACGGCTATCCACTCACCATGCTTTCTAACCTCGCCAGTACTTTGGAGCTTGCTGTCAATTTTTTTTGCTACGCAGTATCTTTCCAGGCTCGTTTTTGTAGCCAGTCCACTCGGATATTATAATGTTTTATTCTCACGTGATCCCTCTGGCAGTCTCTCCTTAGGGCCCAGGAATGACTCAGCCAATTGTAATGATAATAAAGTTAACTACCAAATGGAAAATAATCAGCATAACTTGTTTTCAACACTAAGTGATACTCTATAACTTTTTGACTTCACAAGAGAGTTTATTTGTCTTCTTCATGCTTCAGTTCATTTGGGTAAGCTGTTTGGAATACGCAGCTCACTTTTTCCCTTTTAACTACTCGCAAGATTCAGGCACATGGTAAATCATGTAGCAGCAGCAGGCGGTGTTGATACTTCACCATGTCAGATCACAGCATTTAAATGTCACAAAGAACTTCCTTGGTGGGCCCTCCGAGGCAGATTTTTTATTTCTTGTTTTCATTCCTTGTTGACTCTTGTCGTTTATGCAGTTGCGGACATTTCTCACTACTCGGGGCCCCAGTTACCTCAGCCTTCTTCCTATCCCTTATTAACTCCCACAGATTCCCTCCAGTCTAGCAGAATTTCCCAGCGTGCCTCCTTCTCTCTGACTTCCTTCTTTCTGGCTTCTGAAGGAGAGTCTCTTTCTTTCCATGACTTCTCTCGAATTGTTTCTTTTAAAACCCTCCATGCATCAATACTGTCACTTTACTCCTCCATTTTATTAATCTCTACAGACTCCTTCTCTGGTTTTAAAATATGTTTAACTTTCCGCTGCAAGACAAACCTTATTTCGCTTTACCTGCCATCTTGTTACAGTCTCATTCCTTCCTTCTCTCCTCCATGAGACTTCTTAATAGAAATGTTTACATTTGCCGCCCCCCCATCTCCTGGCATCCTCCAATCTACTATCTGGGTCTGACTTCTGCCCTTTCCCATTTATTTAAGTGCATCACTAACCAGTGACATTCCTATAACCAAAACAAACTTCCATTTCATCAGTATACTCAGTTGACATTATTGATAATTCACCCCCTTAAACCCTCTCTACTCGATCCTTTGCTGTCTTAATTTCTGTCATGTTCTTGTTCCATCTTCTTCCAGGTCTCTGGCACTTAGGTCTTTTCCTCATCTGTCCCCAAAATTTAGCCATATATACTTTTTAATATATAGTCATATATATATTTCTCTTCATTAATTACTTGTACTAAATGATGAAATTTCAGCATTCATTCATGATTAAACGATATCCAACTTAGTTGTAGCCTTACTCCTTTGTTTCAGTTTTCCAACTGCCCATTCAGCGCCACCACGTGACTGTCTCTCAGGAACCTTAAACTCAGTGTGACAGAACACAGACTCCTGATCATCTCCCCGTTCCCTGGTCTGCTGCTTCTCCAAGTTCCTGCTCATGATCAAAGCATCAGTCCTCTCCTCCTCCTCTCTCTTTGCCCCCTCTTCCTTCTAACTGACTTGCAGTTTCTGCTGAGTTTTCTTATTCTCAGGTATCTCTCAAGTATGACCCTCCTTTACATTTCTGCTGCCTTAAGAGAGCTTTTCCTAACTTCTCATTAGGTGGCGTCATCCTCCTCACTGCTACACTTGACCTCAGCATCTCCCCATACCCAGCTTTCTTTCTGCTGCCAGAATAATGGTCCTACATATTAACAAAGCTTTCCCAGCTTTGTTAAGACACAGTTGACAAAAACTGTACATGTTTACATTGTACAATATGATATTTTATTGTATGTATACATTGTGAAACAACTAAATCTGGCTAATTACTAAGTACTTCTGATTCTATCATTTCCCTCTCTCAGTAGCTTCTTTACCCATAGAATAAAGTTGAAATGCATAATTTAGCATTGCATTTCTACCTCCCAGGTTAACTGTAGTCTTCCTTTCCAGCCCTGCCTCCCCTTAAGCTAGCCCGGTGGGTCTTAGTCCTGGCTGTGCATGAAGATTACTTGGAAAGCAATATTGTGGGTGTGAAGTCTGGGCATTGATATTTTTAGAAGCATCCCCCAAGGTCCTAACAGGCAGCCCCTGGTCTAGCACAACTGACTACTATACTTTCTCATCTCAAGGATACTGCCCTACCCCAAGCTCCACATACTGGAAAGTGGTAGAGCATTGTATTTATAGGAGTGGACTCTGGACTGACTGCTTGGAACTAAGTCCCAGCTCCATCACTTAGTGGGTTGTGGTTGTGTAACTTCGGAAAAATGTTTCCTCCAAGAGCTGTTTCCCAGTCTTCCCAATCAGAAATGGTCTCTTAGCTCCTTCATAATATTTTAGGTCCTTGCTATAACACAGTGCTGGTCCACGATGAGCTCTCAGTGGATGTTCATGGAATCGAATTACCATGTTGTGCTCTTCATTGTTATTTGTATGTGCATATTTATCCCTCACACTAAATTAAAAACACGGTAGGGGATGGGGACTTAGCTCAGTGGTAGAGCACTTGCCTAGCAAATGCAAGGTCCTGAATTCAATCCCCAGCACAACCACCCACCCAAATTAAAAACACTTTGAGGGCAAAGATTATATGTCATTCATCTGTGTATACCATATGGTGTCCCATACATGTATATGTTCAATATGTTTTCAATTCTCTAGAGAAACTTTTTTTTTTTTTGTGGAGGTTGCTGGGGATTGAACTCAGGGCCTTGTGCTTGCTAGGCAAGCACTCTACCACTTGAGCTAAATCCCTGCCCCCGAGAAACTTTTTTTTTTAATGAATTTAGAGAAAGAAGTTACATCAGTCAGGTATATTGTTTAGTGTTGTTTACAAATATTTCCAAGTACAACATTCAATCTAGTTGCCCCCTCCCCCTGAGCGATGGCTTTCTGACTCTCTCCAACCTAGATCCTTACTCTGTTATGGAGCACTAGGGGAATGATGAAATTTCCATGGCTACCAATGCACATCCATCTCACTTTGCCAAGTCTGCCAGTCTGGCGTATTCACATTTGAAGTCTTATGTTATGAAGGAATGTAATGCATACAAGGAATTCAAAGAGGAACAATAAACACCAGTTTTCCTTCCCACACAGTCTTACTCTAAGAATATCAAGATTTGAATGTATACAAATGAACTCTAATCCTCACTAACAAAACACCTTTGACAGTTCCCTTTTCCAAAAATGAATTTGGTCATTTGGCTTAGATTGATTAATTGAAATTTTGGAGGCATGAATTACTTGAGCTTTTGCCTTATTTGTTTACTTTTTAAAAGCATTATTTGGCATTTTCTTAGTAGACTGATGGGCAGCTTCTAGAAGCGTGGGAGAAGTAACCTGTGCTGAGATTTCTTGTATATGTACACTTCTTGCTAGCAAGTCCAGATTAGGCATGATCCAATATTAGAAGAGAACCGAAAGAAAAAGTACAGAAAGGTTGTATGTGTCTTACTCGGTTAATTTATTTATTTATTGTGCGCTGGGGATTGAACACTGGGCCTCGCACATGTTAGGCAAATGCTGTACTACTGAACTATGTCTCCCGCCTTCAATTTATTGACAATGTTTAATGTCCATTGTTTCCCACCTCCAGTATTTGAACTCCTCTAGGGCAGGGTGCTGTTGTGTTCACTGATGTACGCCAACCGCCTAGAACAGTGCTTGGTATACAGCAGGTTGTGAGTAGGTATTTACTGAATGTATGAGTATGTCTTCATCTTCCCAGCAGAAAATGAGAAGAGGTGTGCGCTTTCTAACTGAGGTGGGGTGTGGTCTCAGTCTGAGGAGGCCGAGCCAGACCCTGGACAGATCCCCCAACGCCCGGCTCGCTCTCCTGCGGAGCAAAAGCACATCCTAAAATCCCACCCTCTGGGCGGGCTCGGGGCCGAAGTGCAAACTTTGATTGGTTCGGCCGGTGTGATGGGCATGCGAGGCAGCGAAGGAGGAGCCGCACTCTAAACTTCCGGGAGCGGCAGTTTGCGCTGCCGGGGGGTGTTCTGTTTGGCGGTCGGTTTGGTGCTCGCCTGTGTGGTCCGGCGCCTGGGGGAAGACGAGGAGAGTGAGCCGGAGAGCCCCCCCGCCCCGAGGCGTGCCGGTCAGTTCCATTAGCCGTGAAGTGTTAGTGGAAGGGGATGCTGGCGGCCACGTGGGAAGAGGAATGGGTGGGAGGGAGCGGGGCCAGCATGACTGTGAGGAGGCAATCGGGTGAGGAGGTAATTGTCCCAAGAAGCCTCTGTGTGCAGTGACGAAGCTCCCTCAGCAGGTGGCTTCCTCTCAGGTCACCCGCTAGCTCTGGGAGTTCGGGAACCCTGAGGTCAGGGAGTGGTCGCAGAGGTGATGGATGGAGAGATGCGGGCGTGGCCCTTTGAGCCTCAGGATTGGAGGTTGGAATAGTCCTTTAATTTTCTGTTCCCGTGGTCCCTGACAGGTTTGAGCATGGCAGAAGGGGACACCTTGGTGTCAGTGGATTACGAAGTTTTTGGGAAGGTGCAAGGCGTGTTTTTCCGGAAGTACACTCAGGTATGTGGTCTACAGGCTTTGGGGACTAGGAGTTCTGACAAAGGTGACCTGGAAGAGGCTGAGTGAATGGCGAAGAGGTAGTTTGTAGAGTAGAGCAACGGATATAAAAATACTTTGCAATTAGTAAAACATGGGTAAGTGGGAGATTCTCCTGCTGTTAGTATTGGTTATTCTAACATTGGTACCTGAGCATCTAGACTTGCTTATTAATGATCTTTAATCTTTGGGAGGGTAACATCCTTAGTTTACTCTGTTGTGGCATCATCAAATCATTTCTTTTCTTAAATTAGTACATGTTAATTTTACGAAAGTGGGTTTTATTGTGGCATTTTCTTACATGCATATAACATATTTTGATCATATCTTCCTCCATTACTCTGGAACCTCTTCTATCCTCTTATTCCTCCTCTCCTCCCCCTCCTCTCCCTCCTCCTCCTCTTCTTTCTTTTGCAGCACTGGGGATTGAACCCAGGGACTTCATACTGAGCTACATCCCCAACCAGCCTTTTAAAAATTTATATCTTGAGACAGGGTCTTCCTAAATTGCCTAGGCTGGGCTTAAACTTGTGATCCTCCTTTCTCAGCCTCCCAGAATGCTGAAATTACAGATGTGTACCACCATTCCCACCTTATTACTTGCCCCTTGAATGATAGCAGTCTCCTTTCTACCAAGTCACATTTCCATAGGAAAACTACCATTGATTGAAGAGGTGGTGTTTAGATGAACTGATTTATATTTGTGTAAATTATATAATTGCTCCTATCATAGCTGCTACATTTTCTTCAGACCTCTTTGATTTCTCCTACTTTTTCCCAACACCTCACTTAATTCCTTTTGGAACTTTTTGACTTTGAAAGAACATTCACCTTTTCTAGCTGAAGTTTTTCTAATTAAAAATATTTTATCCATTCCAAAATAGGTAACGGTCATGCTGAGTTTAGAGTATAGTATTTCTCCTAGAGTAATAGGAACTACTGGAGGGGATAAACAAACTATTGGCTGCCTCTCCCTCTGCTTTCTTGTCACTAATCTTCCCGTAACATGCATACACAAATACAATCTCAATTCCCCTTCTGCCTTCTGTAGGGAGATACCACGTGCTTGCCTTCCCTCCCAACGTGTGTCCAGCCCCACAGGTAATAAATTAGGATGGCAGAACTTTCCAAGTGTCATGTTGTTGGGACTGTGATATAAAATTCAAACCTGAATCTTTCATATATGAATGTCAATCATCAATACCTCTTAGCTTGGCCCTCTTCTTCCGGCCCAGGCCAGTGCATAGTGTGATTTGTACCCTCATTAGTGTGCTGACGATAAGCCCAGTGCAGTTCTTCTCCGAGGTCTTGGTGTGGACCGGCTCCTTATTGGATGCGTAGTAGTCAACATCAGTGATCCTTATTTTTCTGAGTACAGCACTGAGAGCCCCAGGAGAAGTTTCTCACATCTAGCCTCAGGGCATGGTACTTCTTGTTGCCTCCCCACCCTTTGGACAGTGGCCAGTCTTAGTGTTGGCAGCAGAGCGTCCCACTTCATACTTCTGCTTCTTATAGCAGGCCCTTCTTTTGTCCCTGTCTTGCTATGCTTGTACCAGTTGTTTCAAGAAATGCCCATCAATTGGAAGTGGCTAGAAAAAGAGAAAGGGATTTTGTTAAAGTTAGAATACAATTCACATCTCATAAAATTCACCCTTTAAAAAAGTATAACCTAACCAAGATGTATCATGTACAAGTACAAAATAACCATGTTGATTATGATCATTATGTATACAATGTACCATTACATGTTCTTGGTAAAAATAAAAAATTAAAAAAAAAAAAGTATAACCTGGTAGATTTGGGTATGTGCATCAAAAAAATTAATAGAAGAAAATAAAAGTTGTGCATCAATCTCAAAACATTTTCATCACCCCAGTGGAGGAAAAAGCCCTCCTTGTTAACAATTCCTGCTCATTCTCCTCAGCCCCTGGCAACCACTAACCTATATTCTCTCTCTATGGATTTGCCTATTCTGGATATTTAATATAAATGTGATTATACAAATGTGGTGTTTTGTGTCCAGTTCCTTTCACTTAGCATAATGTTTTCAGGATTCATCCATATTGTAGCATGTATCTATGCGTTATTCCTCTTTTTTTTTTTTTTTTTTTTTTCCGGTGCTGGGGATTGAACTCAGGCCCTTGTGCTTGCCAGCAAGCACTCTAATCACTGAGCTAAATCCTTAGCCCTGCGTTATTCCTTTTTTTAATAACCAAATAATATTCCATTTTATGGGTATACTACATTATATTCATCTATCAACTCATACATAAACATTTAGGTTGTTTCCAGTATTTGGTTGTTACGAATAAGGATGCTGTGAACATTTGTGTACATGTTTTTTTGTAGACAATGTTTCCTCTTCCTTTGTGTATATATAGCTAGGCTACGTGATAACTCTGTGAGCAACTGCCAAACTTCACCAAAGCATCTGTGCCATTTTACGTTCTCACAAGCAGTGTATGAGAATTCCGGTTTTTTCAGATCCTTGTCAACAGTTGTCCCTGTCTTGTTTGTTATAGCCTTCCTAACAAACATGAGTTCCTATCTCACTGAGAATCTTTTTTGTTTGGTTTTCAGGTATCAATGAATTTAAAAGGATTTAAGTCATACAAGGAATGTTTTCCAACCATGATGGAACTAAAACATGAATCAATAACAGAAAGATAACTAGAAAACACCAAACTATTCAGAAAATGTGTAACATATTTTTTTCCCTAAAATTGTTGTAGGATACATATAATGTAAAATTTACCATTTTAAAACATTTAATTCTGGGGCCCTAAGCACGTTCACACATTGTTGTGCTACCATGGACAGAATTCTTCATTTTGCAGAACTGAAACCATTAACCACTTAACTCCCTATTTTCTCCTCCTTCTCAGCCCTTGGCAATCATGAGTCAACTTTATGAATCCACTTCATAAGTGATATCATATAGTGTTTATCCTTCTTGGGACTGGGTTATTTCACTTCACATAATGTCTTTTTTTTGGTGCTGGAGCTCTAACTCAGGGCCTTACGCTTGGTAGGCAAGCACTCTAAACACTGAGATAAATCCCCAGCCCCACAGAATTTCATTTTTAAAGGCTGAATAATATTCTATTGTATATTCTCAGTGTGATTTTCATTTATCTTCTAATGACTGATAATGTTGCACCACTTCTTCAAGTGTCTATTGCCATGTGAAAAAAGAGATGTATCTTTGGAGAAATTTTCTGCTTTGGAGAAATTTCTACTCAGTTCCTTTGTCTATTTCTTAATTTCTTTTTTTCTACTGTTAGAATTTCTTTTTTTTTAAAGAATTTCTTATATATCCTGGATATTACTCTCTTTGCAGATATATTATTTACAAATATTTCTCCTATAGGCTGTCTTTTTGCTTTCTAGATAGAGCCTTTTGAAGTACAAAAGTTTTTAATTTTGGGGGGGCTGCTAGGGATTGAACTCAGGACCTTGCACTTGCTAGGCAAGCATTCTACTACTGAGCTAAATTCCCAACCCCAAAGTTTTTAATTTTGATGAAGTCTAATTTAGTTAATCTTTTCTCTTTTGCTTATACTTTTAGTGTCATATTTGAAAACCTTTGTCTAGCCTAAGGATAATGAATCTTATTCACCTCTGAAAGTTCATGGGCATGTTCGTAGTCCAGGCTGACCTCGAACTCAAAGTGATCCTCCTGCCTCACCTCGCAGTGCTGGGATTACAGGCATGAACCACCATGCCCAGCTCTCACGAGTATATTTTCTTCTGAGACTTTCATAGTTTAAGATTTAGGTCTTTGGCCCAGTTTTAGTTATTTTTTTATATGCTGTGAAGAAGTCAAACTTTGTTTTTCTTGAGATAGGGTCTCGCTATGTAGTTCAGGTTGGCCTTGAACGCACTTATAGATGCGTTGAACTCGTGGCAGTCCTCCTGCTTCAGCCTCGTGAGTGCTGGGATTACAAAAGCATGTGCCACTATGCCTGGCTCTTCTTCCTTTTCAAGATTTTTTTTTTAGTTTTTCTGGGTCTCTTATGGTTCCATGTGAATTTAAGGTCAATTTATCTATTTACGCAAAAGGATGCTGAAATATTTAAAGATTGTATTGAATTTCAGTTTGGGAATATTGTAATATTAACAATATTAAGTCTCAAAATTCATGAACATAGTATGTCTTTCTTTAAGATCTTCAGGTTCTTTCAACAATGGTTTGTACTTTTCTGTGTATCTCTTGCAAGTCTTTTGTTAAATTTGTTCCTGATCTTTTTATTATTTTTGGTGTTGTCATAAATGGGATTATTTCCTTAATTTCATTTTTGATTGTTCATTGTTATATATAGAAATACCATCAATTTTTATGCCAATTTTATACCCTGTAACTGTGTGAACTTGTTGATTAGCTTTAGTTGGCGCATGTGTGTTCCTTAGAATTTTCTGCTACAAATTATGCCATTTTAGTTATCTAATTTGTTGTCATGCAGTTGTTTATAGTATTCTCTTATAATACTTTTTAAATTTTTGTAAGGTTTGTAGTACTGGCCTCTCATTTCTAATTTTAGTAATTTGACTCCTGGGATTTTTTTCTTGATCAGTCTAGCTACAGGTTGTCAATTCTGTTTATCTTTTCTTTTTTTCCTTTGTGCTGGGGATCGAACTCAGGGCCTTGTGCTTGCAAGGCAAGCACTCTCCCACTGAGCTAAATCCCCAGCCCAATTCTGTCTGTCTTTTCAAAAAACTAACTTTTGGTTTATCTTTTCACAAAACTAACTTTTGGTTTCACTGATGTTTTAAATTTTTGTATTAGCTTCTGTGCTAATCTTTTATTATTTATTTATTTCTGCTTGTTTTGGGCTTAGTTTGCTGTAATTTTTCCAGTGTTCTAAGGTAGAATTCTAGGTCACTGATTTGAGGGGACTTTTCTTATTTACTTACTTACTTACTTACTTGTGGTACTGGGAATTGAACCCAAGGCCTTCACACTGAGCTACTCCTCCATCCCCTTTTTAAAATTTTTATTTTGAGATAATCTTGCTGAGTTGCTAAGATGCCCAAACTGAGCTCATACTCACAGTCCTCTGCCTCAGTCTCTCAGAATGCTGGGCTTACAGGTGTGCACCACCACACCTGGCTGGGAGTGTGTTTTTAGACTGTAAACTAGGGTTGGTGATTATCTCCCTTAAAATATTGTCAGGGGAAAAAAAATGACTATTTAAGCAGAAATATGGCTATGAGGTAGAATTAGCTTCTTGGAATTTTCTTGAGAAAAAAACAGTTTACTCATCTAGGTAGATATTCAAAACTGAACATGCATCAGGAACATTATGCTGTCATTTAAAAAATAAGACCACAATCAAGTGCACAAATAAAATCTGAAGAAATTTCCATTTTCAATATGGGTCAAATTTTACATTGTAATTTGAAGATTTATTTAACTGTTATAACCTCTTGCTCAAAACTGCACAGTCATTCTGATAGCTATTTACCATACAGGGTAACTCTGTGAATTACAGCCAACTCCCTTAGGTTAATTTGAAGCCTAAGAGTGCAGTTGTTATACACAGTCAGTGGGATGTGGAGTCTTCCTCAAAATCCATTCTCAGCATTCTTTTATGTTTCCTCCTCTGGAGCTATTTTAGTTACTTTTCTCTCGTTGCTGCGACAAAATACCTGACACCCAAAGTTAGGGGAAGAAAGGCTTATTTGGCTCACAGTTTGTAGAGGTTTCAATCCACAGTCAGCTGGGTCCGAGGCAGGGTGGCATGGCAGACAGGCAGGAGGCAGCAAGGTAGGCCAGAAATGCAAGCGAAGGGGTGCAAGCAATCAGCTAACCAGCTTCTTCCCGTATTTTATATCTTATCTAGGCTACCTGTCTTTAGGGTGGGCAGTACTCCTACCCTTAATCCTTATACCCTTAATCTTAGTGTCACATCCTTGATCCCAGCAGAACCATGAGACCGATCAGTGGATTAATTTAGTAATCACACACACTAGATCCTGCTATCTCTTACCACATGAGGCTTTGGGGGGACATCTAGACACAAACTATAACAGGTGCTTAGCAGTGCAGGCTGTAGGTATCACCTGTTTTTCTTCATTCCTCATTTTTCCATCCCTTAAACTGTTATTTATTTGGCGAGAGTATCTTCTGTTCATTATGCGAACATGTCCTTGCTTTGAACATAACTGATGTGATAGATGCTACAGTTACTCATCAAACTTTTTTTTTCTTTTTTGCTATGCATTACGTTTTCTTTGGCAAACTCCAGCAATTTCCCACATTGACTAGGTCATTACTGTGGCATTTGGACATGCAGTCATGTTAACTCCCATTTTCTTTTGTAATTCAACCTCTTCTATTAGATAGATTACTTTAGCAATTAGTGACCTTTATAATATCCTAATTACATGTTTATGCAAAGATGAAAGTATCTCTAAAACATCACTACCTTTTCCAAATGTTCAGTCTTGCCACAGCTTAATGATTTAAAGGAAGGAACACAGAAAAGAAAAGAAAAAAAGAAAAGTAAAGAGAAAGGCAGTAACCAAACTAGAGTCACTACAATGATTGCTTGGTCTTAAGCATATTCAACTTTGAAAACACTGTGACTATTTTGACAAAAGAAAAGAAAGTCAAGTGAAAACCTGATAGTTAAGTCTCATGAAAGCTTAGTGTTGAGAGGCTGATCACAGCTGCTTTCCTTCTCTAGCAGGGTGACAGAAAGTGGGCTCTGGACGCAATGTAAACATCTAGGGTTAGATAGTTTCTCTACAGTAAAAACAATGGAGGAATTGCCCAGGAAATTGTGAAATGCTCTCTAATGATCTTTAAAGATATAATGGACACTAATTCATCTGGATTTGTTTAGGTGTGGTCCTGGTTAAACACAAAGGTAAGGATCACATAACTTCACGCTTTTTCTATTTACCATACTCAGTAAATTCTTAAAAGAAGGGAAAATGAGCAAGCTACAACTCAATACCCTAAAAACAGTCAGCCTTAGGGGTCATTTTGAAAGCATCTGTTTTGGGCTTAAGTCTTTAGGACTTAACCAAATTGACTACACAGTGAAAAATTCTAGTGCCTGGATTTTATAAAGAAGGAAATGGATTCAAGTGGCCAGCACTTGAGGTTAAGATCAGCAGTGAGATCCTCCTTGCTGTCTTTCTGTTTTGACTTTTCTGGACAATATCAAATTAGTTTCAGTGGCTTGATTCTAGGCCAAGATTCTGGCAAAAGATTATAGTCTCACTTTGTTTTGTACAATCTCACTGGATTTCTCTCTCTCTTTTTCCTCCCCTTAGGCTGAGGGTAAAAAGCTGGGATTGGTAGGCTGGGTCCAGAACACTGATCGGGGCACAGTGCAAGGACAAATGCAAGGTCCCATGTCCAAGGTGCGTCACATGCAGGAATGGCTTGAGAAAAAAGGAAGTCCCAAATCGCACATTGAAAGAGCAAACTTCAACAATGAGAAAGCCATTTTAAAGTTGGATTACTCGGATTTTCAAATTGTGAAATAATGGCCTGAATTTAAATTTTCCAAGATAAATTCAGTAGTTTTGGTTTTTATTGTTAGTAAATATAGAACTATTCTGTGTTCAATATGAAAATTTGTCAGTAAGTTATTTTAGTATGAAATATTTGACTGTTACTGTATATTACATGTACAATGGAAGGATTACAGTTGTACACAGTTCTGATTAATAAAAACACATTAGAACTTTCTGTTTATGTTACTTTTTAAATGGTCAGTGAACTTTCTTTTGGGCAAAAAGAAGTATTTATTCAGTAAACATTTGCGGGAGGAAGATTTTGAGGTAATTTTTTTTTTTTTTTTGAAGTGCTGGAGATCAAACTTGGGTCCTTGCACTTGCTTGTCAAGTGCTCTACCACTTGAGCTAAATCCCCAACCCACTGAGGTGATTTAAAGGGGTCTGATGTGAAAAAAAAAAAAGTGGCCTTTTCACTGAGATGTATACCCCCTCCTGTTTTTGGAGACAGCATTTTGCTTTGTAGTTCAGGCCGGGCTTGAACTCACTAAGTAGCTCAGGCTGGCTTCATACTCACTGCGATCCTCCTGCCTCAGCCTGGGATTACAGGCATACACCATCACACCTGTTTGTTTGTTTTGTTTTGTTTTTTTTCTTTTTGTGCTGGGGATCAAACTCAGGGCCTTGTGCTTGCAAAGCAAGCACTCTAACCACTGAGCTAAATCCCCAGCCTACACCTGTTTTTTAAATTATTTCTTTAAATAATTCCCAACTTCTGCTGTCATTCCTTTCCTCTGGGTAAGAAATTCACATCAAGTAATGTAATGAGCTGAATCGTGATTTCCTCCCCCATTCATATGCTGACCCCCTGCAAATGTTATTGGAAATACAGCCTTTAAAGAAATAGGATTAAATGAGCATGTGTGCCTGTCTCTCATACCAGCTATTCTGGAGGCTGAAGCAGGATGCTCAAAAGTTTGAGGTCAGCCTGGGCAATTTTGTGAGGCCCTCTCTAAAAAAAAAAAAGGAGATATAGAATGCTTGCCTAGTATATTCAAGTCTCTGGGTTTCATCCCTAGTACCACAAAAAATAAATTTAAAAAGATTAAATGAGACTGTCAGAGGGGACCCTAATCCAATCTGACTGGTGTCCTTACACAAAGAAGTCTGGACATGGATATGTGTGTGCACAAAGGACCATGTGAAGACAGCCGTCTATTAAGGAGAGAGGCCTCAGGAGAAATAAGCCCTGCTGACACCTTGAGCCCAGACTTCTAGTCTCCAAAACAGAGAGAAAATAAACTTCTGCTGTTTAAGCCACCCGTTCTGTGGTATTTTGTCATGGAACCCTACCAAAGTAATATATGCAGTAATCAAAATTTTGCTTCATTGGCCCCAGAAGTTTGGTTTGGTTAGTGATTAAACAAGTGTACTTCAAACACTTACTGGGTTTACAAAATTTTGTCCTAAGTTCCAATTTTTTTAAAAAAATTAGGATTCAATGAAATTGAGACAGAAAGAAACTGAGGACTGGTTAACAATTTCCAAAACATTCTCTCTCTCCCAGTGTTCATAGAGTTCTGCTTTCCTTCAGTCAGGAAAGAAGCTGGGAATATACCAAAAAAGCTAATGAGGGGAGTCCTGGTGTCCTCATTTGTAATTTAAGAGAGCTGAACTAGTTTCTCAGCCTTTTCCAACTCTGAAAACCATTACTTCTAAGATGGAAGGCTCTGGATTTATTCACCGGGTGCCTACCATACGCCAGGCACTGGACTTGACCATGTGCATGCAGCAGTAACCTACTTTCATCTAGTTTATATTCTAGTGAAGGCATAAGCAAATAAATATATATTTTTCTTTGTTTTGTAAAAAAATTTTAAGTAGTAGTACATACAAAAGGAAAAAATGAGAAAAAAGGAAATGAAACCCACAAAAGTAAAAATTACTAGAAACAGCCTTTCAGGCTAGGCGTGGTGGCACACGCCTGTAATCCCAGCGCTCTGGGAAGCTGAGGCAAAAGGATGGAAATTTTGAAGCCAGTCTGGACAATTTAAGGATTTAGCAAGATCCTATCTCAAAAAAAAAAAAAATTTAAATTGTAAAGATGTGGGGATGTAGCTCAGGGTGAAGACCCGGGGTTCAAATCTCAGTACTGCAAAAGAAGAAAGGAAAGGAGGAGGAGGAAGGAAGGGAGAGGGAGAGAGGGAAGAAGGGGAAGAGGAAGAGGAGAAACAGCCTTTCGCCCCCAAGCCAAAAAGGAGTAAGAAGTGAGAATTGAAGGTACCAGCCTGAAGGGATGCTGGGAAGCAAGAGTTCAGACTAGCAACACCTGGTGCGCACGCGCACTGGAGTGTCGCGGGAGGAAGCGAACTCCCGGCGAATGCCCTCAGAAGCGCATGCTCGTGGGCCTGCGCGTGCACGAGCCTCCCGAGCCTAGGTGCGCGCGTGCGATGTCCGAGGCGGTTGATATCGGAGAGTCGGGGAAGCGAGACTCGAGGTGACTTTGGGGAAAGCTCGTGACGAACGGATGATCCCGGGATCCTTTCTAACACCAGAAAGGCCCCGGTGACCGTCGTGGGCCCGCATCTCGGAGCCAGAAGCCCCAAGGCCCCGAGTGCGGCCTACGGTCAGCTCGGGCCGGGCGGGGCGGGGCGGGGCCGGGAAGGACGGGGCGGGCTGTCCAAGGGCCCGAAGGAGGAGAAAGAGAGAGCCGCCGGGGCCGGGGCCTTGAAAGAACTACACTGGAGAGGAGAAAGAAAAAAAAAAAAGGACTAGGATGGAATCAGGGACGCTTCCATTTAATGAAGAGAAGGGGACCTTTAGTCGCCCTAGAAAAATTTGTACCAGCAAGAAAATTTAAGTTCAGACAGCTCATACCATCATTCTTGCCAAGTTAGTTTGCGCCCATACGTAAAGATCAAGAGTGTTTATACAAAAGGGGATTAATCTTTCAAAGGACCTTCGAACGATTTTTTAAATGTGGTCCTGGGGATCAAACTCAAGGCCTCATGCAAGCTATAGGCAAGCACCCCACCACTGAACTACACTCCTAGCCCCTCCATTAGTCTTTTGTGTTTTTTCGGTTCTGAGGATTGAACCAAGGGCTTTTGTGCCGAATCACATCCCAGCCCTTTTTATTTTTTGAGACAGGGCTCACTAAATTGTGCTGGCGGGCCTTGAATTTGGGACCCTCCTGAAGCCTCAGCCTCCTGAGTAACGGCTTACAGGTGTGGCTCCCAAACTGCCTACAATGCCTGGCTCCAAAACTTTTTTTTTAAATCAAAGTAATATATAAAAAGATTTAAAAATCAAATGGTAAAGAAAGCTTATATGCAAATAAATTTTCTTACCTTACACTTTCCCATTCCCAGCCGCTTTCCCCCGAGGCAACTACATTTAACCAATAATAACAAATGCTATAATCTCTTAATGACTATGTCTGGTTGATAGAACAATTTGACTTTTTTCTTTCCTCTTGTTGCTTCACCTTCCTATTTACAGTGTGTTAGCACTTCATTACAAGTTTTTCTAAAAGTCGTGGTTATTGTGTAATGTATAAATGTTATGAAACTAGCTCGGGATTTTTTCATGAATAATTTCTAGCTAATGTTTCTTAGCTGAATTTAATTTAGGCATCTGGTTTTGGTAAAGTGGTTAGAATTTCAAATACTGTCTTTGCGGGTCAATGTCAAGTGTAATTATGATTTCACTACAGGGCATGAGGGATTTAGAAAGGAGCAGTGAAAATTATGAAATTATGAATGCTTTGGATATTAAATTCGCTGCACCAAGTAAGAGTTGTGTGATCTGCCTAGAAATTAGAGGTATAATTTTGTTTTGTGCTGTTTTGATCCATAATTTGGCTTAATGAAAGATTTCATTTACTTAAAATAGTATTTCTTCATAGTATGTGAGAGAAAAGAGTAATGCCATGTCACACTGAAGCTTTGATAGTATGTGCGACTTTTTTTCTTCCCATAGGCAATTATTTCCAGAGAAGGAAACCAGTTGCTGGCATTCTCACTACCTTTCTACCTGCCATGATCAAGTACTTGTCAGTGGAAGTCAAAGCCAAATTGCGTTCTGGTTTGGCCATAAACTCCTTAGGCCAGTGTGTTGAGGAACTTGCCCTCAACAGTATTGATGCTGAAGCAAAATGTGTGGCCATCAGGGTGAATGTGGAAACCTTCCAAGTTCAAGTGATAGACAATGGATTTGGGATGGGGGGTGATGATGTAGATAAGGTGGGAAATCGTTACTTCACTAGTAAATGCCACTCAGTACAGGACTTGGAGAACCCAAAGTTTTATGGTTTCCGAGGGGAGGCCTTGGCAAGTATAGCTGACATGGCCAGTGCTGTGGAAATTTCATCCAAGAAAAACAGGACAATGAAAACATTTGTGAAACTGTTTCAGAATGGAAAAGCCCTGAAAGCTTGTGAAGCTGACTTGACTAGACCAAGTGCAGGGACAACAGTGACAGTACATAACCTATTTTACCAGTTACCTGTAAGGAGGAAATGCATGGATCCTAGGCTGGAGTTTGAGAAAGCTAGGCAGAGGGTAGAAGCTCTCTCACTGATGCACCCTTCCATTTCTTTCTCTTTGAGAAATGATGTTTCTGGCTCTATGGTTCTTCAGCTCCCTAAAACCAAAGACATATGTTCCCGATTTTGTCAAATTTATGGATTGGGTAAGGCCCAAAAGTTAAAAGAAATACATTTTAAATATAAGGAGTTCGAACTTAATGGATATATCAGCTCTGAAGCACACTATAATAAGAATATGCAGTTTTTGTTCGTGAACAGAAGACTAGTTTTAAGAACAAAGTTACATAAACTCATCGACTTTTTATTAAGAAAAGAAAGTACTATATGCAAGCCAAAGAATGGCTCTGCCAATAGGCAAATGAATTCAAGTCTTCGGCATCGATCTACCCCAGAACTCTATGGGATATATGTAATCAACGTGCAGTGCCAATTCTGTGAGTACGATGTATGCATGGAGCCAGCAAAAACTCTGATTGAGTTTCAGAACTGGGATACTGTCTTGATTTGCATTCAGGAAGGAGTGAAAATGTTTTTAAAGCAAGAAAAATTATTTGTGGAATTATCAGGTGAAGACATTAAGGAATTTAATGAAGATAATGATTTTAGTTTATTTGGAACTACTCTTCAGAAGCATATGTCCTCTGATGAGAAGCATGACCAGGGCAGTTTCCAGGTAGCATGTAATAATATTTTGGATTCCTATGAAATGTTTAATTTGCAATCAAAAGCTGTGAAAAGAAAAGCTACTATAGAAAACATAAACACACAGAATTCTAGGGATTCACAACCTGTCAGAAAAAAGACAGATGACTCATGTTTGTCCACTTGTAAATCAGATGGCCCAGACCATAGTAAAATGACAGAATTATCTTTATACAATCCAGACAACTCTTCCTTAGAATCAAGGATGTTAGAACAAGAGACAGTTGAAACATCAGAATTAAGAGAAAATGAGAAACATAAAAAATCTTGCTTGGAACACAACTCTTTAGAAAGTTCTTGTGGAAAGTGTTCAGAAATGTTTTCAAGCCTTTGTCAAACACAATATTACTTTGAGGAGAGTGGATCAGATCTAGAAATACAGAAAGTAAGTACTACTGTTAATGGCATGACTGCCAATATTCTGAAAAACAATAGAACTCCAGATCAACTAGAGAAATTTAAAAATACTACTGAAATGGGATGCCAATCTCTGCCTTTTGGGACAAAGTCACTGAGGGTTCATAGTGCTCAGAGAGAGAAAGAGAAGAGAAAAGAGCCTAGTAATTGTGGAAGAATAAATGTTTTTAGTCATGGAGAAGTTAAGTTATGTTCCACTGGCTTTATAACTCATGTTGTACAAAAGGAGCAGATCAAATCAACTGAAGCAGAACATTCCTTTGAAAATCATGTCCAACCTGGTCCTGCAAATGCCCAGGAAATATTTGGAAATAGAATACATCATTCAATTGAGACTCTAGACGGCAAAAATTTAACTAGCACTTTAAGTAAAGAATCTGCTCACCTGCCCAATAAAAATTTTTGCAGAACAAATACAAGTTATGGGCTAGCAAACAAACATATAGCAACTTATACAAATTTTGCAGTTTTTCAGGAAGGTGCTAAAGAAGCACACCCAAGTTGCTTATTACCTGATGGGTCCTCTTCTTTCCCTTGGCATAGATGTGTTTCAAATAATAGTAAGAAAACAGATAAACTGATTACTTCCCCCAAACCCATAGTCCGTAAAAAGCTAAGCCTGAGTTCACAACTAGGATCTTTAGAGAGGTTTAAGAGACAATATGGGAAGGTTAAAAATCCTGTGGATACAGAAGTGGAGAAAAATAATAGTGAAGTCACTACCAGTTTCAGTCTTCAAGTTGAACCTGCCATTTCACTGAAAGACAAGAACCTCTTAGACAACGCCGATGTTTGTAAAATCACCACTATGAAGCATAATGATTCAAATAGTACTTGTCAACCAGTAAGTCACATCCTGTACTCAGAGAAATTTCCATTGTCCCAGGAAGAGAGAATGGAACAACAGATGCCTTGTTTGAGAGAAAGTCCTGTAACTCTCACTGAGTTACTTCACTCACACAGAAAACTTTCGGATGTTGAGAAGTCACCCGAATCACTATCCACTAAATTATCCAGATTGAAGGGTTCAGAAAAAGAGACTCAAATAATGGAAATGATGAGTCATTTTAATGAGTTTCCAAATTCAGATCCCAGTGGGAAAGACAGGGACTTGTGTGGTAAGTTAGCCCTAGATTTTTGTCAGTTATTTAAAAGTGAGCATGAAAAAATAGAGAGCGGCATCATCCCAGTGCCAGATTCTGTCATGCAGGATAATTCCTTCAATAACCACAGTGAAACACATTCTAACAGCAATACAACAGAGAACCCAGTGAGACCCGAAACTCCAGTATTACCCTATAATGATACTAAGTTAATGAAAGATGTAGATGTTCTTATCAGAGCCTCAGAACAACAGATAGAAAGTCCTGACTCTCCCAGTAGAGTGTTGATAAGTCAAGCAGAAAATACCACTGTTGACCCAAATGGAGTTTGTTGTCCCAGTGAGGATTCTGGAGCAAGAGCTCGTTCTGAAAATGAAGAGTCAAACACCTGTTCTTTGGATTGGCAACAGCATTTTGATGTAGCCCTGGGAAGGATGGTTTACATCAACAAAATGACTGGGCTTAGCACATTCGTTGCTCCTACTAAGGATGTTCAGACTGCTTGTACTCAAGATCTGACAACTATGGCTGTGGATGTCATGCTGGGGAATGGTAAGTACTATATAGTGTTCTGGCTGGAAATTCTTTTGAAGATGGGAAGAATGTCCAAGGAGTAAGGTAATTGTTATTCAAAGAGATGATCTCAGCAGACAAAACATTTGCAGACATTGTGAAACATGGTTTTTTCTTAATGGTATATGAAGATTTTCTAGGTCCAGCACTAATTAAATATAGAAATAGAATGAAAGACTGCTAAAAGATGTAAGTGAATATATGTGCTTCTTTTTTTCTTTTTTTATTTTTTTTGGGCGCTAGGGATGGAATTCACGGCCTTGCACTTGCTAGGCAAGCGCCCCACCACTGAGCTAAATCCCCGGCCCCTATATATGTGTTTCTATGGCTATATATACAAGGGGCAAACAGAATACACAGTGAATATTTAAATTTTAAAAATTTATTACAGTAAAAGACACATTGCCATTAATCCCTCTCAGCTTTTCCCCTTCAAGTACACTTACCCCATTGTTCTTTCCATTTTTTGAAGCAGTTCTAAAAGACCTCTTTTGTGAATGTTTTTATTAGGTGTGATTAAAAAAATGAGACTCTCGGCTGGGGATTTAGCTCAGTGGTTAGGGTGCTTGCCTTGCAAGCCCAAGGCCCTGAGTTCAATCTCCAGCACAAAAAAAAAAAAAAAGAAAAAGAAAAAATGAGACTCTCGTTCCCAAGTGCCATCCAATAGAAAGACAGGCTTGTAAAAACATATTGTGTCCTCATTCAGCAGATCTGGCACCATGCAACTTCTGACATTTTGCCAAAGTCAAAATGATTATGAAAGGTAAATGTTTTGAATGGATTCAGGGCACTAAGGCAACAATACTCACAAAAGAAATCTTCCGGAACTGCTCAGAAAATGGCAAGAATGGTGGGATAAGTGTGTATGAAGTGAGGGAGATTAATGGTAATGTGGCTTTTACTGTAATAAATTTTTAAAAACTTAAACATTCACTGTATTCTTTTTCATTTTAGCAGTTTTTAATTAAACTTATGTATGGGAGGACTTTATTCCTGGATCTTCTCAACTGTTTCTTTCTTATATTTGCCCTTTTCCTTTCCTGCTTCATGAGATTTGGCTTTCCTTCTCAAGATCCTTTTGTGGTCTTTGTCTAGTTTTAGAGTGATACCACCTTGCTGGGGTGAATGCCCACATGGAGAGTTATGCCGTTTGCCTTTTCCTGCTTCATCTGTTTAGTGTACATGACATATTTTTTACTGTAAACATGGACTGCCCCCGGGCATGGTAGTGCATGCCTGTAATCCCAGCACTCGGGAGGCTGAGGCAGGAGGATCTCTGCAAGTTTGAGGCCACTCTAGGCTACATAGTGAGTTCAAGTCCAGTCTGAAGTGCATAGGGAGACCCTGTCTCAAAAAAAAAAAAAAAAAAAAAACCTGGACTACTTTGCCAATCTGCTGACCTTTATAGTGTCCTCAAACAACCTGAACCTCATCATCCTTTCAGATGCTTTCAGATGGGCATAGATCGGATATTGTATTCCTGTCTCTGCTCATTGCAAAGAGGGGAAGACATGATCTTCCTGTGAATGTGGGAAGGTGCATTGAAATGCCTTTTACAGTTCTTGCTTCAGTTTGAAGTCACAAAAGGATTGAACTTCATTTTGGCCGCTGCAGCTTCAGGGATGACCGCAAAGGGGAAGAGGTGCATTTTCACTGTATTTTTTTAATCACACTCAAGAAAAAAGAAAGGCAAAACAACCCGTTTTAATGAGAATGGTGTTATCAATAGTTGAGAAGACCCACAGTGCTTCCCTGCCCCACTTTTCCCTCCTTCCCAGACACACAGCTCTCTTAGAAATTTGTCTTTAAAAAGGAATGGAAGTTTCTTTCTGTGGCTCGAAAAATTCTGTAATCATCTTAGGTTTTTCCAATAAAATCCATGGTTCAGTACAGTACTATTTTATGAAGGTTTTTTTTTCCAGAAAGAAGGACTTGACCGTAAAGTTTTCAAAATATAGGCAAAGTATAGGCTTCATAACTATACTTACCAAATGTACTTTATTGTAATGCATATGGTAATCCACTTGATAAGAAGACACTATTGAGGAGAACAGTATTGTGGCTTTTACACACAAGGCTACATCAGACCCTAGTCTAGGACTCAGGGTCCTCAGGTCTCAGTCAACATTAAACGTGACATTGTTTTGGCAGTGTGTTGAGAGCCAGATCTTGGGAGATGGTAAAGCTGGTTCCCACCTGCCTATAATCTTGGCTTTGCACTGGGAAGATAAACATTAAACCTGCATCCATATTAAAAGTCATAAATGATGCAAAAGAATGTCAATTATATGAATGTAATTTCAAATCAGCATAAAATTTCTCCTTAAGAAGAATATCTACTAGGAGTCTTTGAGTTATTTAAGGTTAAATAAGACCTTTACTTTTCAATGTTTTTCACTTTTCCTTGCAAAAAGAATAATCAGTGTTGTAACTTTCGAAGTATTCAACAGGAGGAGAAAACCTTTTTCTTTGTATATTGCTCCTGTGACTGTCAAGTTACTCTTCAGACAATATTGGGGCTGGGGATTTAGCTCAAATGGTAGAATGCTTGCCTAGCAAGTGCAAGGCCCTGAGTTCAATCCTCAGCACCCCCACAAAAAGAGAATGTGTTTTCCAATCTAGGTCATTTTCTGTACTGATTTGTACTGACTGCTTCTCACAGGTAAATCTAAGGAACCAGTGCCTCATTTTAAGAAACGCAACTGCTTCTGATATGATGCCAGAAATTAACTAGATTACATTAAAATGAGATTGTTGTTGCTAAAACAAAAGGAGAAAGTCTAGTTGCCATACTCAACATAAACATCTGTTCCTGTTAAATAAATCTAGACGTTTAAAACACTTCATTCCACTTCACTCTCTGGATTAGCATATTTTATAGTGAATTTTGAGGGTCATGTTAACTTACAGCTTTTCAATGAAAAATATCTTTGATATAGAAACAAGTCCCATGAAGAAGTGACTCCTCATCAATTGCCATTCATATGCAATGGTGCCTTTCTGGAAATGGCTTGTATACATAAGACATTAGGGCACGTTTGACCCATACATAAAAATGTCACATGAGGTCAATTACTAGAGGTAATTTTGTTGTACAGAAGAGAGGACCTATAAAGGTAGTTTTACAGAGCAGTGTCATGTCCACAAACTCTGGCAGTTTTTTCTTTTAAAAATATCTGTAACTAAGTCCTTCATATTACCACTTATACGACCTTATTTTACCTCACACCTTAATACATTCTTAATTTCTCTCTTCAGTTTTTGTCCAGTGAATGTATCTTTTTGAAATAATAGCTTTACCATGTTTTGCTCCTATTCAAAACTGTCATATTCAGCATTGTTTCTAAAATGCAAACCTAATGATCCTTCAGATACATGTACGGTTAGAGCAGAATCTTACCACACTTTGGAATTTGAGTTGAGAACTTTTTTTGTCAGGGGGGTGCTGGGTATCAAACTCAGGGCCTTGCGCTTGCTAGTCAAGTGCTCTACCAGGTAGCTAAATCCATCTGCCCCCCCATCTTGAGACAGGATCTCTTTATGTAGTCCAGGCTGGCCTCGAACTCACTATACAACCCAGGCTAGCCTTGAACTCACGGCCATCCTCCTGCTTCAGCCTTCCAAGTGCTGGGATTACAGGCATGTGCCACCACATCCAGCAGAACTGAGAACTTTTCATTCACTCATGATCTATTCAGTTAACGTTTGTGATTGTCATACTCTGCTAGATGTTGCCACATTGTAGATAAACTGACTTTGCTTTAAGCATTTCACAGTCTATTATGGACAACGTCTGTGTAAATAAAATCATGATATGAATGTTACAGTAGTATAGTAGACACATATATTGTGGATAAGAGACATAAATTGGGGATTTGTGCATAAATAGTACTTGTCACCCAACACCAAGTTGTGGGTGACAAGTACTATTATCTGTTGAGCACAGGGTTTCTGTGGGTAATTCTTATTGTAGGAATTGTAGGATGTGTAGCAGTATCCCTGGCCTTTACCTGCTAGATCCCAGGAGCGTCCTTCGTCTAAGTTGTAGCAACAAAGAATGTCTCAAGAAATTGCCAAATGTTCCTCCATGCAAAACTGCACCACACCGAGTCACTGACCTATTCTAGATCCTCATTCTGTCTGGTATAGAGGACTAAGAGGATGAAGCATTAATACAGACTCCTAATTTAGCAGATTAATTTCACTGAAGAACTTCTAGTTCTCAATCTAGTGTTTAATAGCAGTTTTATGTCTTCATTCAGTTTGTGGAGAAGATTGGGGGGCGGTGCTGGGGATCGAACTCAGGGCCTTGTGCTGGCTAGGCAAGTGTTGTACTACTGAGCTAAATCCCAACCCGGTGGAGAAGATTTACGGAATTTAAATTTTAATTATGTGTATGTTGAGTTCAAATTTCTAGGTTTTTCTTTTTTATATCTAGGGTCTCAATACAGATGTCATCCTTTTAGAAGTGACCTTGTTCTTCCTTTCCTTCCAAGAGCTCGGGAAGAGAGGACTATGATGAGACAGAAGAACACAGGTGGGGGCAAGAACAGAGACGGCAGGACACCTAGTACACAGTGTACCACCTCATGTGAGAAGCAGAGCAGGGCTGAGTTATTAAGCTTGATCGGTGCCAGCTGTGCCTTACTGGAACCAGGAATTCCCCATGGCCCTATTTAACGCCAGAACTAAGTAATTCATTGCATGCATTTAGATCAGAAATTATTTTTCCAGACTTGAGGTCAGTGCTGGGTGATTATGCATAGTCTGTGGTGTCTTGTGAGTGGAGAAATATTTCTTGTTTCTAAATACTGGCGTTCCACTCCATCTTGCATTTGTTTAAGCAAAATTCTCTGACAAAAGCTACAGATAGTCTGTTATTTTTTTATTTCAAAAAGTAGGTACGGTAAGGGCAACCCACTCAGGACCCCTCCCATCTCTCAGGAGCTACTCCTATTCCCCAATAAACTTTTCCGACTCTTAAAAAAAAAAAAAAAAAGGTAAGGCAAAACAACAAATAGGTAAGGTATATTTTTACCTGAAGGCAGTAAGTATACTAATTTGAGCATAACTTCTTTTGGACCTGTATTCTGAATTATCTCCAGGTAACAGTTTGGAGGAACACACATACAGTCATGAACTCTAGTTGAAAAAATAACATATCACAACAACTTAGATGTATAGTATAGCCAAGCCTGAACATTTGTAGGCCTCAGGAACAATGTGTCTGGTCTTTGTGCTACAGACGGAAGCCAAGCAGGAGAGGCCATTCCTTTCCTTGGGCTCCTGATGCCCACCTGACTGACTGCTTTGTCCTAGATGCTGTGGATGATGCTCTTGGTGAAAATGGATCCCTTCAGTCTTTGTTTTCAGACTGGGACAATCCGGTATTTTCCCGTTACCCAGAGGTGGGTTTGCAGCAATTTTTCTTTGCCTGTTGTTTTAAAATTTGAACTTGGTTTAAATGGTCTTTTGTAATTGTGAATGAAATTAGGCATGTTTCCAAATAACTTATCTGGAAATTTATGTTTAATATACAAAGGAGGAATGAACATTTCACAAGTTCAGGCATTTTGAATTAAATGTGTATATTCAGTGTGTGAATAGTGAATGCATTTGCCTTGACTCACAGCTTCAATAAAATATTCAGAGTGATGATAGTAAAACTGTTACCATTAGACAAAGTAGTGACTCTTCTGCTGGAGGAACAGTTCATTACTGGGCCTGGGTGCATGTTCTCTCCGCAGTATGTTATCACAGAGTGTACTTTGTGTGTTAATGAGAGCATGTAACAGATGAGTGCTTGACTCCTGAGTCTTCCATTAAAATGTCTTTAAGGACTTGATCACGCAGCCTAGGCAGGTTGTTCCAGAGCAATATTGGTTTTTGTCAATAATTTTGTTTACAAACAAAAATTGTTAGTTAAGACTATTTTTAGAGACTTTTGAATCTTTAAGATCCCCAAATTTGGCCAACCTTTAGTAGGTTATATGGAAGAATATTTTTAAAGAACTTTGAGGTCCTTGGTAAAATGATTTGCAGATATAAAATTTAAAATTTAAATTATGTTTTGCTGTGTCTTTCAATTAGGTTGCTGTTGATGTAAGCAGTGGCCAGGCTGAGAGCTTAGCAGTTAAAATTCACAACATCTTGTATCCCTATCGTTTCACCAAAGAAATGATTCATTCAATGCAGGTAAAAATTGACTTTGTGAGAAACCCAAGCTAGACTAACTCTTGTGAAACTGGATTTATTTAATGATGAAGATCACATTGATCAAGGAATGTCTTTTGTTTTTTTTTTAAACTTGCTAGAACTTTTTTCATCAGAAGAAAGAGCAAGGGATTAATTATAATTACAAAGAAAGAAATATTCTTGGTAGTGTGAGCTGGTTTTGGGGAGAATGAATTATGGATTCAGGCTTACAGTTTAAAGAATTATGAATTTATCTCTGCAGAGGATTATGTTAACTTTATATTTTATAATAATCTACAAATCCATGTTGTCCTTAACTGTGCAGCACTACCCTTTTAAAAGTAACCCTTTCTTGTGTGGGGTCACAAAGCTTAGATACCTCAGACTGAGGTGTTCCATTAACACCCTGGGTATTGACTACAGACTTAGGAGAGTCTCATGTACCTGGGTGTTTTCCCCCATGCACCATACTGGGAATTGAACGCATACATGCTGGACTAGCTTTCCACCACTAAACTACATCCCCAGCCCAACTTGGACACTCTTTTATCCTTTCTAAGGACTCCCTCAGGTTTGGCAGCACCTTACCTCAATCTTAGATATGAACGTTACAATGTAAATAAGTGTTAAGTACAATTTTGTCTTCCTTGCAGATAAACATCTATTAATTTTTATTTAGTGTTGTACCATTTATTGAATGTATTGCAGGTTCTCCAGCAAGTGGATAACAAGTTTATTGCCTGTTTAATGAGCACTAAGACTGAAGAGAATGGCGAAGGAGGTAAGAATAAAGTTTAGCCTAGGTTAATGAGCCAGTTCATCTTCTGATAATCTTCTTTTAAAGTTATTTTGGTATACAGTGCAGTTTCATTGATTCAGGCAGATGAAGAAAAAGCAATCTAAATTAAGAATATTATGAAATGACAGTTTTAAAATACATTTAGTTTTATATACATATTCACACATACATAAGATACCCATGAAACTGTTAGCAGTAGTTGCCTTGGGAGTGAAATTGGGAGTGATCAGAAGGAAAATTTTATATTTTACTCTTTAAAATATTTTATATTATTGACCTTTCAGTGTTTTTATCCTTTTGATTTTGTTTGTTTTGTTTTTTTGAGACAGGGTCTCAGTATATAGTTTAGGTTGGTCCCAAACTCACTAAGTGGCCTAGGCTGACCTCAAACTCATGGTGATCCTCCTATCTCAGCCTCCTGAGTGCTGGGATTATAGATGTGTGCCACCAAGCCTGGCCTTTAACTATGTTTTTTTATGTTCTCCCTGTATAACAATAGAATGTCTATATAATGCTCACTGCCAGGTTTATCAAGAGTTATATAGAATTGCTTGGTAGTCTGCTTTAATCAAACAATAATACTTTGTAAATAACATTAATTCATTCAGCACATATTAAATGCCTGTTATATGCCAGTTACTGTACCAGACCCTAGGGATACAAAGATGGGAAAAGATAGCACATGCAGAAAAAGTAATTATACAAACACAATAAATTTTAACTATAGCTCTTGTTAGAGAAGAAAAATAGAAGATACTAGAAGAACCTATTTTTGTCAGGCCAAAGGAGCATTCATGGTAAAATGATCTCTAAAGTCTAAGTACAAGTTAAGTAGGTTAGAAGAGAGGGAATAACATATATAGTTTGTGATTTCTTCCCCTTCCATGAGCAGAAGCAGAGCAAGTACAACTGGAGATGAGGATAGAGAAATACGTAATTACTAGATCTTCAGTGCTAGTTACAAGTCTTTGTTTTTGTGTTTTGAGACAGGCTCTCGCTATGTAGTTCAAGCTGCCTTGAACTCAATTTGTAGACCAGGGCTGGGGATTTAGTTCAGTGGTTAGAGTGCTTGCCTAGCAAGTACAAGGCCCCGAGTTCTATCCTCGGCACAAAAAAAAAAAAAAAAAAAAAAATCTGTAGACCAGGCTGGTCTTGAACTTGCTGTAATCTTCCTGTCTCAGCTTCCTGAGTGTTGGGATTTTAGGCATGTGCCGCCACACCTGGCAGTTACAAGCTTTGATTTGTCCCAACACCAACTAAAAACAAGTGAAATTTTTATTGTTTGATTTTATGTTGATTTGGGAGTGGTATGTGTTACTCACATTGCATTTAAGAAAAATTGCTCTGGTTGCAGTAGGGAGAATGGATTTCAAGTGGGGGTGGAGGCTCAGTAATTCCAGAGACACTGTTAGAAAGACATTGTAATACAGTACAGTGCCTGGGAACTGGAGGACTATGGAGAAATGAATGCACTGGGAAAATGTTTAAGAGATAAAGTCAACAGGACCTGGTGACAGATTGGATATGGGGGAGGCATATCAAAGAGGACTCCTAGTTTCCTGGCCTCCATAGCTGGGCAGATGATGTTGCAACAGCAAGTTGGAGATGTAGCAGGCTGAAAGCATGAAAATCATGAGTTTATTCTAAATTCTCTTTGAAATGCTCAAGAAGAAATGCCAGGAATGTGCTTGGGTATTACATGTGTGGACCAGAAAAGTGTTGTATCTGGTGATAAAATTTTGAATTGTCAGCACAAAGTTGGTCATTGAAATCCTGGGTGTAAATTTTTTTTCAGTACTGGAGGTTGAACCTAAGGCTACATTCCCAGTTCTTTCTTTATTTTTAAGTTTTGAGACAGGGTCTCACTAAGCCAGTAAGTTGCCTGTGCTGAGTTCCAACTTGTGATCCTCATGCCTCAGCCTCTCAGAGTGCTGGAATTACAAATGTGTACCACCACACCTAGTTTGAATCCAGGGTCTTCGCATTGAGCTACAGGCTCCCCACCCCTGTATTTTACTTGTTTTGAAACAGGGTCTCAGTAAATTGTTAAATTGCCTGGGGATCAGGGCCAGGGATTTAGCTCAGTGGTTAGAGTGCTTGCCTTGCAAGCATGAGGCCCTGAGTTCGATTCCCGGTACCAAAAAAAAAAAAAATTGCCTGGGGATCAGACTTGAGATTCCCCCTGCTTCAGCCTCCCAGAATGCTGGGATTACAGGCATGCATCATAATGCCCAGCATCCACGGTGTAAATTTTATCACTTGAAGAAGAATGAGGAGTAAGGAGAAGTCCTCAATCTAGAACAATTCCAACATTTAACCACAGTAGAGTAGAAAAGTATGAACAAGCCAAAGATACTGTGAAAGAACAGCTACAGACAGATGCAGAAAACAGAAGAATATTAGGTTGCAAAGCCAAAACTTCATGCCAAATGCTGCTGAGACATTTAGTAAGATAAGAATTGTTCGATTTTGTGATAGTAGAGATCAGACTTTGGCAGATGAGAGCTGTGCTAATGGAGATTGTAAGGCAAGATTCATGTATCTGTGATGTGGACAAGAGAGACTGGACAAGGGTAAGAGTATGTGAGTGGTCTTGAGCAGTCCGCATTTCTATGGTTTTGCTTTGAGCAGTTTCAGTTACCTACCGTCAACCAGGTTAAGAAAATATTAAATGAAAAATTCTAGAAATAAACTGTTCATAAGTTTTAAATTTTGCACCATTCTGAGTAGCATGGTGAAATCTTATACTGTCCTACACTCTCCCACTCAGTATGTGAATTATCCCTGTGTCCATTATATCCATGCTGTGTACATTATGTACCTGTTTTAGTCACTTGGTAGCTGTTTACAGTTACTGGTTTGACTGTCACAGTATCACATTGCTTATTTTCAAGTAACCTTTATTTTACTAACATTTGAGATGGGTATAACCACAAAATGTGCAGATGTCCAAGAAGCAAAAGGAACTATTTAAATTTCTCTTGAGATTTTGTATTATTATCGGATTAGCTAAATGCCATCAAAGTCTATTCTTAGTATAAGGTGAAAGAATACACAGACTACAATGGTATTCTTAGGTAAGTACATTTTCTAAATTAAAATTCAGAAATTTGTATTGCCATTCATAAGTCCCAAGTGCAACCTATTGCTATAATTGACTTTAATTTTGATATTTACATATTTTAATGGACAAATATATATTATTATTTTAAATTATAGTGAAAAACTAAGGTTACATATTGATGTTTGTATGTTATATGTTTCTGTCTATAATAAAATACACTGTTCAGTTATCACACCTTAAAGAATAAGGATTCACCCATTTATTGTATAAATATTTATTGAGTGCACATTAAGTGCCAGGCATTTTTTTATGTGCTGAGACTATAGCAGATGAAAATCTCTGCCTTTGTGAAGCTTCTATCCTATCATGTTGGAATACTGAAAATATAGCTTCTGTCATGATAGATTGCCTCCGGTGTTCTGCTTTATTCGAAGAATGGGAAATGTCATGAACTCTGTTGACAGTGAAAAGATAAACCATTCTGTGAGTCAGGTGCAGGCTTGATTTCAGAGGTTCTCTGACTCTTGATAATTCATACTGGGTCTAATTTCTAGTTTGAAGCGAGTCTGTCACAGTCGTGATTTATTCCATTGTTTTGCCCAATACAGAATGTTCAGTATTCATCACAACCAGCTGCAACTCCTCCTATCCTCAAAGGAATTTAAAATTCAACATTTTAGGGGCTGGTCTTGTTGTTGAACATGCTGTCAGAAACTTTATTTCCTTTTTTTCCCTTTAAGCCCTAAGCTCTCATGCCACAAATTTGATGGTGTCACAGAAAAATTTTTAAATCTTTTAATAGTACTAGGAAAAATAGGCATTACCTATTTTGATCAAATTTAAGGAAGAACTCTATTTCAATATCTTCAGTAGCAATAAACTCAACCCTTTGGCCAAAAGTAATAAAATTTCAAACCAAAAACGTGTACTGATGTTTTACAATCCTTCTGTCCATGAGAAAGAGATCACTCTAGGTGTGGCTTTTTGGAGCCAGACATCAACTCCTCACTTGTTCTGGAGAGTCCAAAGCCCTGCTCTTCAAGTGATGCCTGCAGCTGGGATCAGGCAGGAGTCTGTGAGAACTGCGGAGACTGTGCACCAGTGCTAAACTCCAAAATCAGGAGCTGTATTTACATAAGCGTCGGGGAACTGTATCTGTGGGCAAACCCAGCCACTGCCCGGTCCGTACGGCTAGGGAGATAATGGATTTTACACTCCTAAATGGTTGGAAAGACAACAAAAGATTTCTCCCCACACAGTAAAATTGCATGAAATTCTTATTTCAATGTCTATAAATAAAGTTTTATTGGAACACAGCTACAGTATTCACATAGTGTCTGTGACTGCTTTGGCTCAACACGAACACTTGAGTAGTTGTGATGGAAAATATTTGGTTCAGAAAGCCTGAAATAGTTTCTGCCTGCCCCTTTACAGAAAAAAATTCCTGGCCTCTGATTGAAAGTGTACAAGAAGTACATTCTTTAGGAGTTTTAGAATACCTTGCAAATCAACCTCAGCTGATTATAATAATACCTAATGATTCTTCATTGTCTTTGAGTTAATAAAATCAGTATTTAAATATTAGGAATTTGAGACTTTAACCTGTTTTATAGATGAAACACTGATGAACTAAAGAGTTTTTCATCAGGGATAAAGGTATTATTTTCCCCATTTCTACTTTTTAGGAACTAAGAGATACAATTGTTACTACTTAATGTGTTTTCTCTTATGCTTATGTTGTTAAATAGATTCAATTAAGTTATTTTGCTTCCTCCACACAATATGATAATTTTAATTTAGATCTGAGAATTTGATACCCCCGTAACCCTTGATCATCTCGTAGGTGGAAACCTGTTAATTTTGGTGGATCAACATGCTGCCCATGAGCGCATCCGTTTGGAGCAGTTGATTACTGGTAAGTACCTATCTATGACTGGAAAAGATTCGAGACTCCCAGCAGAAGTAGTATTCCTCACTGTAACTGTTATGAGAAAAGATAACGTTGTATATTTAAAAATATAAGATAAAGTCCTCCAGTTTGGCTTGTGTTGTAACTGAATGAAGGTAGTAGCTCATTTACTAATTCAAACATGTGGGTTTTAGGTACATGGTCAAAGGTGTATTTGCTGTGTATTTATTAAATTGGGCTAACTTATGACACTCAGCACAGAGATGCCTCTCTGTATGCCTATATGATCTTGGTATGCCTTCTCCACAGTTCATCAGCTCAGAAAGCCAGATGGATTGTTTTTATGTCAAAATCTAGTTTACCTTTGAAGAAGTAGTATGATCAAATAGATCCAATTCTAGAAGATGTAAAAGGAAATATAATAAATGCTCCTTTATACCCTTGTCCAAAGTACCACATAGTTTCTCTTCCCACAGGCAACCCAAACCAATAATTTTTTGCATATCTTTCCAAAGTCAGTATATGCTTTTTAGTTTTTGCTGTGCATCTTCGTCATCATGAGGCAATTTGTTCACCAAGTGGTAAAATACCGGGAAAATCTTTACTTCCATGATCAAGTAATGAAAAACCTTAATGTCAAGGAGTTAGGTGAGGACCTACAGAGATATTTCATAGGCTAGAATGGCAATGATATTGCTTCCATTTTCATTTTTCCATATAAAATGAAGGCCTAAGAGTTGAGAAAGATAACAAAAATAGTGTGAGAAAAGCTTACTTGCTACAGGCCCTGCACCATTTGAGAATAGCACAGTGAATTCTTTTCGGAGATGGGAAGACATTTCTGCAGTAAGAGCATTCCTGAGCCATAAGATCATGTAGTGAACCTATACATCTCCCCAGTAACCCCAATTATGCACCTCCATTATTAAAATCACAGGTATTACCTACAGGAACATTGCATTGTTCATTTGAATGTGAGATTTAAATCTTACATTTCTTACTTTCAAATTCTGCTAAAATGAATAAACCGGCTTGATAGTTCCTAGATTCACTATAATGATGGAAATCCAAAGTCTAGAACTGAACATTGAACACATTACCGAGCACTAGAAAACTTGCATCATGGCCATGCCTTACAGTACTTCATTTTTATTTGAATATAGAAGACTTCTTCCTACTCTTAACCTATGCATCTTTCTTCCAATAGAGTCGTATGAAAAGCAACAACCCCAAGGCTCTGGTCGGAAAAGATTACTGTCCTCCACTATAATTCCTCCACTAGAGATCACAGTGACTGAGGAACAAAGGAGACTGTTGTGGTTAGTACATGTGGAGGAGGTGATGTTGATAGCATAAATTCTCACAGTGGCTCTGTGAGGTGTAAGCCTAACTGTTGTTCCATTGTTCAGAAGAGGAGGGAACTGAGACCGAGAGAGGGTACTGGCCTGTTTGAGGTCATAACAGTTTTCAGGTGGTGGAGCAGGCACTCAGAGGCAGGTCTTTGACTTCAAATGCCGTGCTTTCCACTGTATCACAGCCACTGAGTGTATGATAGGATTTCCCTGATAATGTTTCCCAGAAGTTGGCTTAGAACACTCTTCTCATTTCTTGGAACAGTCAGATGTTTGTGCTGTGCTGTTTCTGAAGGCAAAGTTAGTGCAGTAATTGCTTCCATTCTGCTTTGTCCTGGTTCATTCTAGAGTCTTCATTACCATAATCTTGTTAGGAAGAAAGTAAAACACTGGAATACAAGGAAGGGGCAAATCCTATAGTGAGTCACAAGATAGGACAGTTTCCCACTTCTGGGCAATGAGAATTATTGAAAGTAAAAAAGAATATTTTCTATCAGTTTATTTCAGGTTTGGGAATACACTACTGCCAACACATCTTTTTCTCTGGGGCAAAATCTCTTTGAGAGGCAGATTCATTTATTTACATCCCTGTTAATCAGGACTTCTCAGTTCCTGGGCCTGTTAATTACCTCCCTGCTTTAATGCTGATTCAAAACATTTCCCAGAACTTTTCTTTGTGCCAGACTCTTTCAAGTACCAACAGCAAGAAGTTAGCAGTTCCTCAGTGAAAAATAAAATTTAGAGACCAGATTTAGAAACAAATTGATTCTCTTAAGGGAACATTGAAGAAGGAGGAAAAAAAAAGAAGTTGGTATATAGCAGTGCACCCTTCTCTTCTTCTCCACGGAGAATATGTTCTGGGACACGCAGTGGGTGCCTGAAAACTGAGCTATGCTGAGCCTTCTATATACCTCGTTTTTCTGTATGCTCTCAGCTTTTCTGTGTAGTGTCAGCCAATCCTTTCATGTTTTATGCTCTCGTGCCTCTTTTGCACCACTACTCTTGTGTTTTGGGACCATTATTAGGTAAAATAAGGGTTACATGAACACTACCACTACTATACTGAGAGATTCAATCTGGTGGCTAAGTGACTAACAGGTATGTAGTGAGGACCACCAGAGAAACAGGATGAAGGGATGATTTAGCAGGACAGCATGAGATTTTACAGAATGGCATGCAGTTTAAAATTTGTGGCTGAGTGTGTACCTCCATGGCAGAGTAAGTACTTAGCATGCACAAGCCCCTGGGTTCAGTCTCCAGCCCCTAAAAAGCTTTTGTGAATGAATTATTTATTTCTGGAATTTAATTTCTTTGGATCATGGTTGACTATGGATAATTGAAATCTTGGATGGTGAAGCCATGTATAGGGGGAACTACTGTAATTCAAAAAAAAATTTGATAAAATCTCAAACACATACATGTACATGTGAGAAAAACAATACAACTTTTAAAGTTTGTGCCAGCTTTTGAGATTCTATCAAGTATTTGGAAATGTGGGTGAAGTAATACTTTTACATTTGAGGCTATCTCCTCAGGTGTTACCACAAAAATCTGGAAGATCTGGGCCTTGAATTTACCTTTCCAGACACTAGTGATTCTCTGGTGCTTGTGGGAAAAGTACCGCTCTGTTTCGTAGAAAGAGAAGCCAATGAACTTCGAAGAGGAAGATCTACTGTGACCAAGAGTATGGTGGAGGTGAGACATAGCTTCCCACATCCAGGAGATTGCTGAGTGATAACCACCTCACATTTTCTCTAGAGAGTCTCTACACTCATCTTTATTCAACATGCTTTTATGTTATTTAACTGCAATGTGTGAGCTGCTAGAAATTTAAAGATGAATTAGCTCTGGGTGAGGAGGAAGGACATTTAGATAATTATAGTGCAGTGATATTTGGCTAGGAAAGGCATATTCAAAAAATGTTTTGGAAACACAGAAAGGTTACTGTGCCCAGGAAGAGGAGGTCAAGGAAACTGCTACAGAAAGGCTATTTTTTTAAGAAAAGTCATAAAAAATTACTTTTTCATCGCTGAGATAAAATACCCAACACCCACAAGTTGAAGGAGGAAAGGTTTATTTGGGCTCTGTTTATAGAGGTTTCAGTCCATAGGCAGCTGACTCCAAGGCAGGGTGGCATGGCTGAGTGGCATCACAGAGGAGAAAGAGTCCATGGTGTGGCAGGTAAAATGCAGCAGCAGCTGCAGCCTGCCTTCCTCTATCTTTCCTTTTTATCCCATCTAAACTATAAACCCTTTGGGTGGGGCCACCCACCCCTGCAGTGGGCCTTCCCATTATTCACACCCAGAACTATGCTAAACCAATCAATGGACTAATTTAGTAGCACACACCCTATACCCAGCTACCTCCCAAAAGTCCCACCTATGAGTGCATGAGGCTTTGGAGGGACACCTAGATACAAGCCATAACAGAAAGGTAGGGATCTGCCAGATATAGAAGAGTAGAGAAGGGCATTCTAGACAGAAGAGCCCATATCAGAGACTTGAAGCAGGTCCTGTGTGTAAGGAACTATCAATAGATGCAGCTCAATTAAAATACATGTTGGAGTCAGGTGTGGAGGTATATGCCTGTAATCCCAGCACTTTGGGGAGGCTGAGACAGGAGGATTGTAAGTCTAAGCCTAGCCTGGGAAACTAAGCAATTTAGCAAGACCCTGTCTCAAAATAAAAAATTAAAAAGGGCTCAGGATGTAGCTCAGTGCAAAGGCCCTGGGTTCAATCCCCAGTACCCCAAAAAAATAAAATAAAAATTTAGCTGGCCTTGGGAAGTTTAAACCAGAGGTTCATCAAGACATCTAGGCCAGCCTGAACTACATGCTTCAGAAAAGTAAAATGAAATAAATATGTTAAAATCTTTTAAGGTTTTTTAAAGGGTTAGCGGTAGAGTTTAGTAATAGACCATTTGCCTAGCATATATGAAAGCCTGGGTTCAATCCCCAATACTGGAAAAAAATTAAAAGAGAGACAATTTTCAGTATGAGTACTTACATGCTTTGGCAGAGGTTTGGAAAGCTCCTTCTGGGATGTGGCATTGAAGGTGTTAGGAGAACCATTATTAAATTTTTACTCTACATCATTTTTCTTTCTTTTTTTTTGAGACAGAGTCTTGTTATGTAGTTCAGGATGGCCTTGAACTCACTATGTAGTCCAGGCTGGCCTCCAATTTGTGGCAATCCTGCCTGAGCCTCCCGAGTGCTGGGATTATAGGCATGTGGAGCCACGCCCAGCTATTTCATTTTTTTAAAATACAATTTATTTTGGTTTGGTTGCCTTCCTCCATTCTTGTTTTATTTCTTTTCTTTTTTTTCCCCCTCTATTGATTTAGAATTTATATACTCCATTTGTCGTTTTAGTTACTAGCCTTGAATTTTAGCATGCATACTTAGCAAAGTTTAGAGGTAATTTGATTCTCTATCCTGGTTCCTAAACTGTTCAAAAACCTTTGAACCATTTATTTCCTCTCACTCCTCATTAGTCTTCCATGTTGTTACTCAGTATTCAATTCCACCTTGTTTTTAGTCCCTTGATGATCATTAATTTTAGAATTAACATTTATTTGATCAAAATGTTTACCAGAGTCTGTTCACTGTTGCGTCTTGCATCCTACTTATTCCTTCTGTGTTCAACTTTCTTTTTACTGAAGTAAATCTCTAAAAGTTCTTCTACTGAGAGTCCATGAATGATAAACTGTCCTTGGAACTACCTTATTTTGCCATCACACTTTAATGACTGTCTAGTTAAAAGCAGAACTCCACGCAGCAGTTATCCCCCAGCATTTTCAAAATGTTCCATTACTTTTGACTTTCTCCTTCTGCCACTGAAGTCCATTGCCCGTCATCACTCTTCTGTAAGTAATCTGATTTTCTTTCTGGTTGCTTTTAAGATTGTTCTTTGTCTTTGGTATTCTGAAGTTTCCTGGATTTATTTTCATTTTCCTCATGGGGCTCATCGTGCTTCTTTGGTTTGGAAAGGGTGCCGTCATCATCACGTCAAACCTTACTTCTTCCCTGTTCTCGCTTCTCCTGGAAGTCCATCCTCTAGGAGTTCTCTTGTACCTGATCATGACTCTTCTGCTCTCTGTGGTACATTCTGGGAAATTTCCTTCATTAATCTTCCAGTAAAATAAAGCCTCTCTTCATCTGCTTTTTATTTTTTTACTTTTTATTAGTACGTGTTTGCAGTACATAGTGATTACATTCATCGTGGGGAGTTGGTACATGTACATAACACATCTTAATTCTTTTTATGTCCCCTTCCCCTCTCATCTGCTTTTTAATATCTTTAATTTACAGACTGAGTTTTTATTTTTTATTTCCAGAAGTTTTATTTGTTCTTTTGCAAATCTGCCAGTTCTTTTTTTCTTATGGTTTCTACTCCTTCTTTCTCTGTAACTCTATTTGGAGCACATGCGAGTGCACAACAACTCAGTCTACCATTTGTCTAGAAATCTGAACGGCTTTAGTAATGCCCAGATTAAAAGTTAGAAGATAGGCTGAGAGTTAAATCACAGGACAGGTGGGTCTGGGCGAGGCCTGAGGTGGGGCGAGCACTGCGAAGGCTTCTGCCCCCGCTGGGCCAGCTGTTGAGGTCATGAGGTCTACCCGTGCCGCTGCTGGAGGCCTGGCAGGGAGAGTCATGTCTGAGACCTACTCTGGGAGATGGGATCGAGAAGACCTGGTGAGCAGCAGAATATAACAGAAATGCAGGAGCAAAGGGTTATAACAGTGGTCCTGAGGGTGCTGGCTAGATGAAAGAAGGATGGTGCCATTTGCAGAGAAGGAAGATAGAGGAGAAGCACACCCAGCAAGGAGGTAGATTCAAATCTCATGGCAGTCACAGAGCGTGCCCTCAGATGGAGATGCGTAGTGGGCAGCCAGAGTACAGATCTGACACCTGGGAAAGAAACCTGGGCTGCATGTGTCTATTGAGAGTTAATAGCATTTTCATTTTAATAATAGCAGAAACTGGCGAATCCTGGAGGAAGTAAGTTTGTCCCGGAAGAATATAAAGAGTGAAAAAGGGAGAGACCAAAAGGTGGAGCCTGCAGCACCCCAGCATTCAGGGTGCATATGTTTTGGCAAAGGTCTGGAAAGTGACTGCTAAAAAGACGACACTGTAAGGATGATGGAAAATATGTGAAGCAGGAAGAAGTCCAGGGAAAGGCAATATTGCCAAAACCAAGGGCAGCTGTAAGCAAGAAGAGAATGCTCAAGAGTGGCCAGAGAGCAGAGCCTGAGAGGTTGGGTGTGGCTCCCGGGGGACACTGGTTGTCCCGTAGGACCATCTCCTGGACATGCAGTTGGCGGGAGGTGCTGTGGGTCAGGAGCGAGTGAGGGGAGAGGAGAGAGCCGGGTGCTGCTGAGGAGGGGAGAGAGTGAAGCTGTGGGGTAGGAGTAAGCGTGGGCCGGGAGTGTGGGCAGGGCAGAGGCTGAGGGAGGATTTTTGTTTGTTTTAAGCTGGAAAAGGCTTGAGCATGTTTGTAGGCAGAGTGAGATGAAATTGAAAAGCAAGGGGAAGTTAACAGTGTCAGCTGTTAGATTACCTTGATTTTACCCTTTCCAAACTTGCCTTTCGGTCTGACAACCTTTGCTTCACTTTCAGCAGAGTTCCTTTCTCCCCACGGAGCTTATTTCTTCTAAACTCGTGCTCCAAATTGTCTTAAATCCAAAAGATAGGATCTGTTAGAGTCTTTTATTGTAATTTAATCCCTAAAAATTTAACCAGAAAATTATAATAAAAACTTTTCCTGAAGTGACTTCAAAGACTACCATTAAGGAGTTTACCTCAAATTGAAACAAAGCTTGCAGTTTCAGAAGATCTTGATCGCGTTAAGTCAGGCTGATCAGGAGAGATTGCTTTATTCTGGAAGAGGCTGGAACAGTTTGCTATTTGGAAGAGGTGACTGCTTGAACGCTAGCAGTGCAAAGATTATTTTTTTT
>PVJO010016344.1:0-16904 GCA_004026905.1 Hystrix cristata
CTGGAAAGCCGTGTGGGGCACTAGCCGCTTCGGGTGACCTGTATACCTTATCAGGACTGAGGGGATTCAGAGCAGGGTTTCATGCTAGTTGAGGGTTGCAGTTCTTCACTACTGACTGTAGTTTTTATTATAATGCCTTTTATTATGGTAATTATGTCCTCTTCTAGTACTACTTTTCTGAGTGTTTTTTATCATGAAACGTTGGATTTTGTCCATGGCCCTTTTCTAATTCATTTGAGGTGATAATGTGATATTTTTCTCCTTTTTTGTATTAATGTGTTGCATTCCACTGATTGCTATTCCATGTGGAATCACCCTTGCGGCCTTGAGACAAATCCCACCTGGTCATGTTGTGTAATCCTTTTAACATGCTGTTGGATATGCTTTGTTAGTATTGTATTAAAGATTTTTGCCTGTATATTTATGAGAAATTTTGATGTGTAATTTTTATTTCTTGTGCTGTTTTATTAGGTTTGGTATCAGTTGATGCTGTTTTCCTAGTTTCTTTGTGTTTTTTAAAAATGTTTGTATTTTTAAATTTTTAAAGTTTATTTATTTATTTATTTTTAGTTTCTTTGTGTTTATTCATTTCTGATCTTTTTTTCTAGTGTTGTGAACTGAAGCCAAGATGATTTATCATTTTTTTTTAACACTTTGCTTTGGATGTTCAGCTCATTAATTTTCAATCTTTCTTCTTTCCTAATATAAGTATTTGAGTCTACAAATTTGCCTCCAAGCATTGCTTTCAGTGTATCCTATCAATTTTCATATATACTTTGTAGTAGTTTTTATTTGCATTATGATTTTCTATTTTCATATGTCTGTATGTGCACGTGTATTACTTGGAATTGAACCCAGGGCTTTTGCACTGAGCTATATCCCCAGCCGTTTTCTATTTTTTGTGACGGTTCTCACTAAGTCACTAAATTGCCCAGGATGACCTTATATTCATGAGTCTCCTACCTCAGCCTACAAGAGGGCTGGGATTACAGGTGTGTATCACCATACCCAGGTTTGTTTCAATATCAAATTTTTTTTTAATTATGATAAAATACGTATAATACACAATTTCCCATCTTGTCCACTTCCCTCACATTGAATCCAGAGCACTTGGCTTGCTAGGCAAGTACTCTCAGCTCAGTAGGAGAGAAATGCTCTTTGTTAAGCAAAGAACATATATATTTTACTGCACGAGGTGGCATATGCCTGTAATCCCGGGACCTGGGAGGTCGACACAGGAAGATCAGGAATTTGAGGCAAAGCTGGGCTGCATGGCTCAAGGTCAGCCTGAACTACAAAGCCAGACCCTGACTCAATAAATGTAGACAACTATTTACATACAAATAGTATGAGGTGTAGTTAATATAGAAATGGAGTAGCAAACTCAAAGCTAAAACCTGCCCTACTCAGACTTCCCCAGAGTGTGAAAAAGGTGGTCCTGGGATAACGGTGCCACCTGGAGAATAATATGAAAAGTGCACAGTTAGCTGTGCACCCTCCACTGTGCCTTACTAAAAAGGCAAAAAGAAACACATGAGCTCATTTTCATAATATATTTACCCTCATTTACCTAAACCTTATCATTCACACATATAATCAATATTTTAAAGTGATCAGTGATATCTTTTAAATTCTGTTTCTCCTATGAAGTCTTTTGAAATCCAGTGTGTAGTCTGCATTATTTACATTTCCATTCTGATATTAAATGTTCTTCAGAGACACGTGATCTGTATTTAAGCCTAATTTATAGTCGAAAAAATAGACTCATATCTAAGTTGCCAATTAGGTATTATACTGCAACGTGCAATTAAGCATAAAGCCCTGAGCTTACTGAGGAGTCTCCCTTGACTTAACCTCCATTTGCCACTCCTGTTCCATCCCGGGACAGGGGCAGTCCCTGTGCCTTGGTACCTGTCAAACACGCACCCATGTGACCCTCACATCCCTCTCACAGCAGACCTTACTTCCTATAGCTGAGACACCAAAGCAATCAGAGGAGAATCAGTTATTCCCAAGCTGTATCCATGCCCACAGCGGAGTACACACTGCACCCAGTGGCAGCATTTCTGGGACAGCCCTCAGCTGTCATTGCTCTTTGGGGACATCCTCAGTTGAGGAGCTTGGCCTTGAGCACAAGCCAGGATTTCTTTCTGCACAGGAACCTGCAGTGATTGGTGATAGAGCCCACACAGGGACACTGACAGTTCGAATGAGCCCATCTGTCTTCTCATAGAAATGTAGGTTTCCTTTTACTTAGGTCATAGAAGACACATCAGCAGGTCATAGAGGACACATCAGTAGGTCACAAGGATCCCCCCAGGACACATCACTGGGTCACAGAGGACACAGGGCACATCAGCTAGCCACAAGCCCACTAAGAATCCTATTTTAAAAAGCCTCTTCGCCTATAAGAGACACTTCTGTTCTGCTCACACAGAGACACCTCTGTTCTCCCTCTCAAGTTTAGCAATACAACTTGCTTGCCTTGTTGAGTTCACATTCCTTCTTTACCGCTCATTTGGTGAGTGGGGCTTTAAAAGGCCTGGTTTCTTTACTCAAGTGTGGGCTGACGTGGAAGCCCAGCTCCTCCCTCGCGCCCCTTCCCTTCCTCAGGTGTTGATCCAACTACCCCCTGATAAACTGCCTGTAGGCTCCTGGTTGTTCCATAGACTGCCTCCTGGGAGCTTGTGTGGAACCCTGGTGCTGAGCGGGCTGCAGAAGGTCGACTTGGTCCCTGACTGCCCGGCTGGTGCCCCTCATGGCAGTAGGATACAGACAACTCAGGCGCAAGGTAGGTGTGAGAGTGTCGGAGCGTCCAGCATTCGTGAACCACGGCAGTGTTCTGAAGGAAGAGGATCAATCTGCAGGTTTCAAATAGCAGGAATTTGAGAAATACAAGAGGAGAGAGAAACCGTCAGGGTGGTGATGGAGCTGGGGTGTAGGTCAGCGGTGCAGAGCTCGTCTAGCAGGCCAGAGGTCTGGGGTTCAGTCCCCAGCATGGGGGTGGAGTGGGTGAAAAAAACTTTGAAACCTGGACATGGTCATGCACACCTGCAATTCCTTTATTCTGGGAGTTTCGGGCTAGAGGATTCCAAGGTTGAGCCCAGTATGGGCAATATAGCAATGGAGGAGGGAGGATTTGAAAAAAAAAAACAAAAACTAAAGATATAGCTCAATGTAAAGTCTTGGGGTTCAATCCTCAGTCCCCAAGGAGGGGGTGGGGGAAGCTTTGGAGAAGGGACAAAGTTGAGCATGATGAACAGGCAATTAGTTAACAGAAGGCAGCCTTTATTTCCTACAGCTGCAGCACACAGACACAGCTGACGACTGGGTCGGGGTCAGATCTTCAGAGCAGCTGTGCTGCCCAGAGGCTTAAACTCCACCAAATGGGCTACCGAGGCAAGGCGGGGCCCTGACACATGCGCCCCAGACAACTGGGCTGATGCACCCTGAAATCCAGAACCTTAGAGTCCTTGAGCCTTCAGTGCATAGAAATAAATGGTCTTCTCTTCCCCATCAGGGGCTAGCACTCCGTCCTTCTTGGAAGGTGATGCAGGCCCGTCCTCCTGAGGATATGCAACCCCCCAGCATCTGCTGCAGTTTCACTCCTGGCTGTGATGGTGTCCAGTTCTGGGAAGAGAGAGACTGTCCTGAGGGAACGGCAGGGCCCACCCTTCTGCTTCCAGCAGAAGCCAGGAGCAGATGATTAGGAATGGGCACTAAGCACTGAATTGAAAAGAGCCTACAACATGGATGAGGAGGAGCTTATTCATTTGGGAGCACTATTCCAGGACCTGGGATTTACCACCCTGCTAAGGATCAGTCATGGTAGTGTGGCTGTCTTATGTGCCACAGACAGGCAGGGAAGCCGAGTGCGTGTAACACAGCAGTAGGAATGTGCTGGTGAGGGTGCCCCTGTGCGGCTAACAGGTCCCTGGCTGCTTTCCTCATAGGCCAGTAGGATGGTGGCAGACGCTGCTGCAGACCAGGCTGCTGGTGGTGAGGAGGCTGCCAGGCCAGTGGATGTAGTTACACTGCAGCAAGTGGCCAGGCAGGTGAGGTAGAGTTGAGATGACTGAAAGAACCAGGAAATGCTGGGTCAAGATGGATCTTACAATTAGAAGTCAGGGAAGATTAGCAGTGGGCAAGTTTGCCTCAGTTAAAAAAAAAATCTGGCACCTCAAATTGGTCTTCTTTTTGTCTCACCCAGAGTTGGCTGTTTCCTTCTGTATGTGCCACAGGGCAACTGTAGTCCTGTGTCAGAAACGAGAGGCTCCCCATTGCATTCACCTTCTTACTTGACCACCTCCAAGCTAAATGGCTGATTTTTGAGGCAGGAGCCATTTCTCTGTGTTCTGTAAAGCAGTGGATTTAATTATAAGCAGGGCCTCTCAAAGAGGGTCCTCTCCTTTATACAGCAGAAGCACCCAGGAACTCATTTGTAATCTAAGCTGTCGGCCCACCCGAACTACAGATTCAGAAACAAAGGGATGGGGCCCTGCACTCCGCAATGCAATGAACTTTCCAGGTGATTCCAATGCACACGCGAGTTTGAGACTCGGTGATATTGAGTAAGAAGATTTTCATATTTTCTTCATTGTATCAATTGTTGAGAGGATGTTAAAATCTCGAAGTACACGTGTGGATTTGCCTTTCCTTAAATCTGTCCATTTTTGCTTCATCTATATTGAAACTTTGTTATCAGACTCATAGGATTTTTGTCTTCCTGAACTGATCCTTTTTTATAAGCATCCTTTATTTGTGGTGATACTTTTAAAATTTGTTTAATTTTTATTAGGACATATTTGTGCTATTCCCCCTCCTCGCTTCATCTTTTGGTCCCCTTCCCTTTTTTTTTTTTTTTTTTGGCATGCCTATAATCTTTTTAAAATTTATTTTAGTGGTACATTTTAGATATATTTAATGATAACATCCATCATAGGAGATTTGTACCTGTACATGATATATCTTGCTGCTGCTTTTTTCCCATTCCCCTCCCCTCCCTTGAACCCCTCTTCCCCCCTTATTTATAAAAGTCTTGTTTCCATTTTTAACTTATATTCTCCTCTTCTCCTTGTCCCTCTGTTCCTTCCCCCACTTGTTCCCCTTCCCATTTGAACACTTTCTTCCCTTTGCCAATATAACACATCTTAGTCCTTACATTTTCAGTTTCTCACACCAGAGAAACAATGCAATATTTAAATATGTGTGTCTGATTTATTTCACTTAAGAGTATGACCTCAAGATGCATCCATTTAGCTAGAAATGTCTCAAGGTTATTGTTCTTCATGGCACAATGGTACTCCATTGTATAAAAAAAAAAACCCACACCTTTATCCGTTCATTGGTTGATGGGCATTTGAGCCATTTCTGAGATTTAGCTATTACAAACTGTACTGCTATACACATGGGTGTATATATATCACTGTGGTATGATGCTTTTAATTCTGCTGGGAAGATACTAAACAGGGGAATAACTAGGTCAAATGGAACTTCTAGTCCTAGTTTTTTGAGGAATATCCACACTGATTTCCACGGTGGTTGCACCAGTCTACATTCCCATCAACACTAGAGAAGGGTTCCTTTTTCACCACAGCCCCTCCAGCATGTTATTGGCTGATTTCTTGACAATAGCCATTCTTTCAGGAGTGAGATGGAAACGTATTTTAATTTGCATCTTTCAAACAATACTGAGAGTCACTGAACATTTTTTCATGTTTATTTGCTGTTTCTATTTCTTCATCTGAGAAGTGTATTGATTTCAGCTGCCCATTTTTGGATCGGGGCTTTAAATTTGGGGGGTCTGATTTTTTTTTTTTTAGTTCTGTATGTATTTTAGATATTAGCCCTTTGTTGGAGGAACAACTGGCAAAATATTTTTCTCATACTGTAGATCATCTCCACTCTGTTGGTTTCTTTTGCTGTGCAAAAGCTTTTTAATAAGATGAGATCCCAGTTGTTGATTCTTATGATATTTCTTGGGCAACTGGCGTTTTGTCCATAAAGTCTTTGCCTACACCTATTTCTTAAGAGCTCTACCCATTCTGACTTCCAGCAGATTTAGTGTTTGTTTTAATATTTATATCTTTGATCCATTTTGATTTTAGTTTAGTGCATGGTGAAAGATATGGGTCTAGTTTTAATCTTCAGCATGTGGAAAGTCAGTTTTTCCAGCACCACTTATTAAATAGGCTGTCTTTCTTCCAGTGAGGGTGTTTGGCCCCTTTGTCAAAGAGAAGGTGGCTAAGGGTGTTTGAACTCATTTTTGCATCTTCTAATCTGTTCCACCGATCCTCAAGTTTCTTTTATTTATTTATTTATTTTTTTTGCCAGTGCTATGCTATTTTTATTAGCGTGTCTCTGTAATATAAGTTCAGGTCAGGGATTGTGATGCCTCCTACTTTACCTTTGTTACTCAGAATTGCTTTTACTATTCTAGGTCTCTTCTGGTTCCAAATGAATTTTAGGATTGTTTTCTCTAATTCTGTGAGATATGCTATTGATATTTTGATTGGGATTGCATTAAATCTGTATAACAATTTTGGGAGTATGGCCATTTTTATTATATTGGTTCTTCCTACCCCTGGACAAGCAATATCTTTCCATTTTATTTTTCCTTTTTTTTACATTTTCTGATATTGTCTTCCATCTCCTTTTTCAGAATATTATATAATTTTCAATGTATAGATCTTTTACTTCATTCATTAGATTGATTCCTAGGTACTTCTTTTTTGGGGGATGCTATTGTGAAAGGTGTCGTTTCCCTAATTTCTCTCTCAGTGTGTTTATTATTTGTGTATAGGAAAGCTACTGATTTTCAAGTGTTTGTTTTGTACTCAGCTACACTGCTGAATTTGGTTACTAAATCTAGATGTGTCTTTTGGTAGAGTTTTTGGGGTCTTCTATGTAGAGTATCATGTCATCTGCAAGTAATGGTAACTTCTTCTTTTCCTATCCTTATTCCTTTTTTTATTTTTTGGTACTGGGGATCGAACTCCAGGTCTTGCACGTGATAGGCAGGCACATGATAGGCAGGCACTCTACCACTTGAGCTAAATCTTCAGCCCACCAGAACTATATTGAATAAGAGTGGTGATAGTAGACTTCCTTGTCTTGTTTTAAAGTGAAAGCTTTCAATTTTTGGCCACTTAGTATGATGTTGGCTGTTGGTTTGTCATAGATAGCTTTTATCAGATTGAGATAAAGACCATAGATTCCAATTTTCTTCAGGGTTTTTATCATGAATGGGTGTTGGACTTTGTCAAATGCCTTTTCTGCTCTATTGCGATGGTCATATGTCCTTGGCTCTGTTATGGTTTGTGTCTAGGTGTCCCCCAAAGCCTCATGTGGTCATAGGTGAGGCTGGATCTAGAGTGTGTGATTACTAAATTAGTCCACTGATTGGTTTGGCGTGGTTCTGCTGGGATCATGATATGATGGTAGGATTAAGAGTATCAGGATTAAGGGTGGGGGGGAAAAAAGCAAATCCTCTCTCTTGGTTTAGCTCATGTAATCTGTGGAATAAAATAAAGGATTAAGGGTGGGTGTCCTACCCACCCTAAAGCCAGGTAGCCTGGATAAAATATAAGGGACAGAAAGAGGCTTTCTTACCGCCTTTGCTTATATCCCTTGCTTACCTTTCTGCCTCTGCCATGCCATCCTGCTTTGGATCCAGCTGATTGTGAACTGAAACCTCCATAAACTTTGAGCTAAATAAGCCTTTCCTCCCGTAACTTTGGGTGTTGGGTATTTTGTCCCAGTAATGAGAGAAAAGTAACTAAAACAATATGGTTATTGTCCTTGGCTCTGTTAATATGGTCTATCACATTTATTGATTTGCATATGTTGAACCATCCCCACATCCCTGGGATGAATCCTACTTGGTCAAAGTGTATAATCTTCTTGATGACTTGTCGCCTTCTGTGTGCTAGTATTTTTTTTTCAAGGAATTACAAAGCTACTTTTAATACTTTGGGGTTTGCCCCACAGGAATAAAAAACACTGGGAAGGGCCACCCCCAGGAGTGGCCCAGGGGTAGAGAGGCTACCTGTGGGGAAAGAAGCACAAAAGGGACCCGCTGCAGATTCAGGGCAAAGGGAATGTGCTAGTATTTTAAGAATCTTTTTTGTCTATGTTCATTAACGAGATTGGTCTGTAGTTCTCTTTTTGGGTGGATCCTTCTCTGGTTTTGGTATCAGGGTAATGCTTCCAGGAATAAATTTGGGAGTACTGCTTCCCTTTCAATTTCATTAAAGAGTTTGAGGAGTAGCAGCATTAGATCTCTAAATTTCTTGTAGAATTATGCAGTGAATCCATCAGGATCTGGACTTTTCTTTGTTGGTAGGTTTTTAATTACCTCTTCAATTTCAGTGGCAGATACTGAGTTATTTAGAATTTTTATATCTTCTTGATGCAGCTTTGGTGATTCATATGTATCTAGGAATCTGTCCAGTTTTTCCATGTTTTCCATCTTATTAGAACAAAGGTTCTTGAAGTAGATATTGATCTTCTGGATTTCTGCAAGATCTGCTGTGATTTCACTCTTTTCATTCCAAATTGCATGGATTTGAGTACTTTTCTTGATAAATTTGGCAAAGGGCTTGTCAGTTTTATTTAATCTTTCAAAGAACCAACTCTTTGATTCATTGATTCTTTGTATTGTTTTCTTACTCTTGGTGCATTAATTTCAGTTCTGATTTTTATAATGTTCTCCTTTGTACGAGCTTTGAGCTTGACTTGCTCTTCCATTTCTAGAAGCTCAAGGTTCAACATCAGGTTGTTTATTTGCACTCACTCTGTTTTTCTGATATGGGAGTTCCCTGCTACAAATTTCCCTTACAGGACTGCTTTCATTGCATTTCATGTTTTGGTATGTTGTATTGGCATTATCATTCAATTGTAGAAACTGTCTAATTTCTTCTTTAGTTTCATGTGTGACCTATTGATTGTTCAGGAGGGTACTATTTAATTTCCATGTTTTTATGAGGTTTTTGTGGTTCCTTTTGCCATTTATTTCCAATTTCATGGCACTATGGTCTAACAATATGCAGGGGATAATTTCAGTTCCCTTGCATTTACATAAGCATGTTCTATGAGCTAGTATATGGTCTATTTTGGAGAAAGTCCCATGTGCAGCTGAGAAGAATGTGTATTCTGATGTTGCAGGGTGGAACACTCTGTATACATCTACTAAGTCCATTAGTTCTAAAGTTTGATTTAGTTCTGATATTTCCCTGTTGAATTTTTTTTGGTCTGGTTGATCTATTTGTGACAGTGGAGTATTGAGGTCCCTCATCACAACTATATTAGTGCTTATTTGGTTTTTCATGTCCATTAATATTTGTTGTATATAATTAGGTGTGCTGGTATTTGGTGCATACATATTTGACTGTTATGTCTTCCTCTTGGATTATTCTCTTTACAAAGATGTAGTGACCTTCTTTGTCTCTCTTAATGAGTCTTGGCTTTAAATCTAATTTTTCTGGAAATCGTATAGGTACCCCTGCTTTTTTCTGGGTTCCTGTTGCATGAAGTGTTGTTTTCCATCCTTTGACATTCAGTCTATGAATTTATTTTTGAATTAAATGTGTTTCTTGTATGGAACATATTGTTGGATCTTGCTTCTTAATCCATTCTGCCAGTCTGCTTCTTTTGATTGGTGAATTGAGACCATTTATATTAATGGTTATAATTGATACATACTGACTTATCCTTGTCATGTTATTTTCCTGTTGTTGGCTCCCTCTTTTCTTCTGTTTAATTACTTGCCTGGTGGATTTATTCTATGGTGGTTCCTGGAGTTGTATTCCTTGTTGTCTCTTTCTAGAATGTCCTTCAGAACATTTTAGAGTGCTGGTTTGGTAGTCATGATTTTCTTCATGTGTTCTTTGTCATAGAAGTATCTTACTACTTCATCAATTTTGAGAGATAGTTTTGCAGGGTACATCAATCTGGGCTGCTGGTTGTTTTTTTTTAGGGCTTGAAATACTTCACTCCAAGCTCTCCTTGACTTGAGGGTTTGGGTTGAGAAGTCTGCCATGATTTGTTTCTTTTCTCAGCAGCTTTTAATATTCTGTTCTTGTGTTGTATTTCTGGAATGTTGACTATTATATGCCATGGGGTAGATTTTTGTTGATCATGGCTAATTGGAGTTCTATATGCCTCACTTAACTGTATGTCAAGTTCTGTCTCCACACTTGGGACGTTTTCTGCTTATTTCTGTAAACAGGTTTTTTTTTTTTATGTCATTTACACTATCTCCTGCTTTTTCATTGACTCCAATCAATCTTATGTGCTTCTTTGTGTCACCAGCAGCTGTTGAATTGATTTTTCATGGTCTCTTACATTTTTAAGAATTTTATGATCGCTAACTGCTATCTTGTGTTATATTTGATATTCTGTCCTCACATTTGTTCATTCTACTGCCTATACTTTCAATGGAATTTTTAACCTCCTGGATATGTTTGACTCTATTTCATGGATTCCATTTCTTTCCTATGTTGGGTGTTCATAGTTTCCATCATTTTCCTAAACTCCTATTCTTTTAATCTGTATCTGCTCTAGAGTCACTAGTCATGTCTTTCATTCTGGTCACGATCTCTGTAGTTATATGAGAAATTATTTCTGCTTTGATTTTTTTTCTAGAGCCTCTTTCATCTGCTTTGTCACTTACTTCCACTGTTACCACTTCTGAGAGTCTGGGTGAGTGACTTTTGGATTGTTCTACCTCACTGCCCCCTGGGTTTGCCTTTGGCGAGCCAGAAGTCTGGGGTTGCATCTTGCTTACATGTGTTGTCATCTTCTTTTCTTTTCTTTTTTTTTTTTTTTTTGGTTTAGTTCCTGGGTTGATTCTTGTGAATTGCTTATGGGAGGTAACTTTATTGCTAATACTGAGAACCATTTTGAAATGACTACTTCCTCAGAGATGTCTGAGTTTTGGGTTTTGAGTCTGTTGCAGATCCTACTTCTTCAATTTACTGGGGCTAAGAAGTTGCTGTCTGTTTGGCCAGCCCCTGATTCTTTGGCCCTGGCCCACAGTGTTGTTTATGACCCTCAGGCAATCTCAGTCTTGGCACACAAGGAAGAACGACTGATTAGAATGATTCTTTCACCTTGGCTAAAGTAGTATAATCAGTAATAACAACAGGATCAAATACAGCCTAGAAAATAACAAATTGTGGTAACTATTAATTTACCACCTTTAACTGTATGAACTAGATCTATGGTTATATAACAGTATCTAAAATAAATCAGAAGCTTCTATACAGTAAGTATGCCCTCAATATGATGATTTTTAACCTCAGGGAGAAAATTCAAAGGGATTAGGAGGAAAAAAATAGAGAAACAGAAGAAGAAGAGATGAGAAGCAAGTCTGGAAGACAGGGGAAGATTATGCAAACTTTTGGAAACTGGTAAAGGAAAGAGGAGGGAAATAGAAGAAAGAAATAAAAACAAGAACAGAACATTAACCACACACACAAAAAGAAACAAATTTCACATTCATATAAAAACAAGAAAAAATGGGGAAAAAAAGAGGAGGAAAAAACCCAAAACCAAAAACAAAAACCCAGCAACAACAACAGAAAAAGTCCGTTTCCAGGCATGTGTCTGCTGTCACTGGTAGACAGAGTAGGCTGGCCTGGGTCCATGTTAATTAATCCCAGCAATAGATTGACAGCGGGGTAATGGGCAATCCCAGCTGGGTTCAACTGCAAGACTTCACCACCAATTGCACTAAAGTTCAGGCTGGTCTCTGGTTGTGAGGTTGGAACCCAACTTGTTCAGCTAGTGACACAGTGTGTCTTGCTGCTAGCTTGAACTTGGCTTCTTGACCTCCCACCAATTTGAACTTGAACTTGGCTCTGCCTTGCTCTGGCACAGAGAGCCACCGGCAGCTTCTGTTGAGTTCTGGGCTCATTTGGTCCCTTTCCAAGATGATGACCAGTGTCTTAGTTACTTTTCTCTCATTGCTGAGACAAAATACCGGACACCCAAAGTTAGGGTAAGAAATGTTTATTTAGTTCACAGTTTGTAGAGGTTTCAGTCCACAGTCAGCTGGGTCCAAGGCAGTGTGGCATGGCAGACAGGCAGAAGTCAGCCGGGTAAGCAAGGAATGCAAGCAAGGGGGCTAACCAGATTCTTCCTGTATTTTATATCTTATCCAGGCTACCTGGGTTTAGGGTGGGCAGTACTCTCACCCTTAATCCTAGTACCCTTAATCCTAGCCTCACATCCTTGATTCTAGCAGAACTGTGCCAAACCAATCAGTGGACTAATTTAGTAATCACACACTCTAGATCCAACTACCTCTTACCACATGAGGCTTTGAGGGGACATCCAGACACAAACCAGAACAACCAGTCAGTCACCTCTACTGGGGGGGCATCTGAATGCAAATAACTCACCAGTCACTGCAGGATGCCATGTCCACTACTCTATTCCACTTTTGTGTCTTTCCGTGGAGGCCTCTGGGGTCACCAGTAGTCATTGTGCATCTGTGGGCTTGAGTCACCTCTCCAACACCACAAGCTGAGACTCTAGGAGAAAGCACCACCCACCACCTCCTCCTTCTACACTGAGAACTCTCTTCTTGCTCTCCCTGTGGGCTTCAATTCTCACTTCAGATGCTTGCTAGTCCTGGGAACCCACCTCCCTCCTCCTCCTCTTCCTCATGTTGCTATGTTCCAGCATCTAGACAACAAATCTCAGGGAGGCTGTTTCTCTGCTGTTCACCATCTTCCTGGAAAGCTCATCCTCTTCCTTTTTGCAAAAGATGTTTCCTATTACTTATCTCTTTTTTTCTCTTAATTATACTTTTGGTTTCTCGTATAAGATAAACCATGCACTATTTAACATTGTGTGTCTGATTTATTTTACTTAATATTATGGTCTCAAGATGCATCCATTTTCCTACAAATGATTAAGGTTTATCCTTTATGGCAAGATAGCATTCCACTATGTTTAAATACTACATTTCTTTATCCATTCATCTGTTGATGGACATATAGCCCACTTCCAAAATTTAGCTATTATGAATTGTGCTGCTAGAGACATTGGTATGCATATATCACTATCATATAATGTCATTAACTCTTTTGGGAAGATACCTAGAAGGGCAACAGCTAGGTCAAATGGAAGTTCTAATATTAGTTTTTTGAGGAATCTCTATGCTGTACTGATTTTCATAGTGGTTGTACTAGTTTACATTCCCACCAGCAATGTAGAAGGGTTTTCCCCACAGCTTTGCTAGCATTTGTGATTTGATTTCTTGATGATAGCTATCTTTCTGGAGTAAGATTTAATCTGAGTTGTTTTAAATTGCATTTCTCTAATGGCCAGAGATATTAACCTTTTAAAAAATTAACCTTTTAAAAAATTAACCTTTTAAAAAAATTTTAGTTACTTTAATGCCCATTTTTTGATTGGGTCTTTTGATTTTGGGGATCTAATTTTCTTGAATTCTATTTATGTCCTAGATAAACCTTGATCCTCTGTCCAAGGTATAACAGGCAAAAAAATTTTTCCCTATTCTGTAGGTTGTCTCTTCAGTCTGTTGGTTGATTTGGGTCTTTACTTTCTCCCCTTATGGTAAGATTGGTTACGGGTTTGTCTTTTTTTTTTTGTTGTTTTTTTTTTTGCTTTTTTGTGCTGGGGACCGAACTCAGGGCCTTGTGCTTGTGAGGCAAGCGCTCTAACCACTGAGCTAAATCCCCAACCCCGGGTTTGTCTGTTTTGTTTGTTCTTTCAATAAACCAGCTACTGATTTATTGATTCTTTGACTACTGATTTTTTTAGCCTCAATTCATTGATTTCTGCTCTGATCTTTATAATTTCCTTCCTTGTACTGTATTTGGATTGTTGTTTTTCTAGGACCTTGAGGGGCATCACTAGGTTGTTTGGCCTTACTGTGTTTGTGATGTGGGCATTCATAGCTATGAATTTCCCTCTTAGTATCCTTTCATCATGTCCCATAAGTTTTGTGTTGGCATGTTGTACTGGCATTATTGTTTGATTCTAAGAACTATTTTCTTCCTTCATTTCTTCTGTAACCCACTGATTATTCAAGAGTGTATTGCTTAATTTCCATGCATTTGTATAATTTGTGTTTGTTTGAGACATGACTTCACTATGTATACATACACTATGTATATATTTCATTCGGATCCTCTTGTCTCAGTGTCCCAAATGCTGGGATTACAGATGTGTGCCACAAGGGGTAGGTATTTCTGTGGTTTCTTTTGCCACTGATTTCTACTTTCACTGTGCTATGATCTGACAATACTCATAGAATAATATTCTTTTTCATTTGCATAAGCATTCCTTATGGGCTAGTATGCAGTCTATTTTGGGGAAAGTTTCATGTGCTGCCAATAAGAATGTATATTCTTGTTGGATGGAACATTCTGTAGATATCTATTGTCTGTTTGAAGATCTGGTTCAAATCTGGTATTTATTTTTGTCTATTTCATCTCTTTATGACCGTAAGGTACTGAGGGTTCCCACTATAATTGTGCCGTTTATCTGATCTTTTACATTCAGTAGTGTTTATGAAGGTGGGTGTGCTAATGTTTAGTGTATGTATGTTTATAATTGTTATCTCTTCCAACCTTCTTTGCTCTTGTGATCAGTTTTGGCTTGAAGTCTACTTTGTCTGAAAACAGGATAGCCACTCCTGCTTGTTTTCACATTCCCATTACCTGGAATTTTGTTTTCCAACCTTTGATTGATTGGTAGGTATTTATTTATTATTTTGTTTTTAGACGGGGCCTCACTATATAGTCCAGGCTGGCCTTGAACTCACTAGGTAGTCCACGCTAGCCCCAAACTCATGGCAATCCTCCTGCCTCAGTCTCGCAAGTGCTGGGATGACAGGTGTGTGCTTTCATCCTTTAATTTTTTTTTTTTTTTTTTTTGGCGCTGGGGATTGAACTCGGGTCCTTGTGCTTGCAAGGCAAGCACTTTAACCACTGAGCTAAATCCCCAGCCCCATCCTTTAATTTTTAGTCTATGAATTTCTTTTGGGATTAAATGTATTTCTTATACACAGCAAATTGTTGGATTTTTGTTTTGTTTTTTGAGACCATCATGTTATATAATTTAGGTTGAACTTGTCACTGTATAGCCCAGGTTGGCCTCAAACTTGTGGTGATCCACCTGCTCAGCCACCTGAATGCTAGAATTATAGGTGTGCACCACAATGCCCATTTTCTGAATTTTGTTTCTTAATTCAGTCTGCCAGTCTGTGTTTTTTTGATTGGGAAACTGAGACCATCCACACTAAGAATTCTTGGTAAAAGATACAGGTTTAAAACAAAAAAGATAAGGATTTATTCCTGTCATTCCTTTACTTTCCTGTTCCCTCTGGTTAAAACTCCTCACCCTGCCGGGTGTATGAATTCTATTAAACTTTTGGCATTATTGGCTTGTCTCTTTCTAGGATATCCTTTAGAATTTCTTGGAGTGCTGGTTTGGTGGTCATGAATTTTTTATGGTGCTCTTTGTCATGGAAAGACCTTATTTCTCCATCAATTTTGAAAGATAATTTTGCATGATATTTCAGTCCGTGTTGGAAGTTGTGTTAAGGCTTGAAACACTTTACTACAAGCTCTCCTGGCTTTGAAGGTTTGTGTTAAAATCTGCTGTAATTCTAATGGGTTTGCCTTTATAAACGATTTGTTGCTTTTCTCTCAAGCTTTTAAGACCTTTCCCTTTGTTGTACTTCTGGGATTCCTCTTGGCTTTTGCCTAAGTATATTAACATACATTTATGTGTATAAATACACATCTTCTATAAAATGAAATAATGATACACACACACACATACTGCTCTGGAACATCTGTATTTTTAATATTTTGAGCCTACAGGAAAGTGGAATGTATATAATGAATACCCATAAAAACTTCACCTACATTTGCCAATTGTTACTACTGTACATTGTCACCCCATCCAAAAAAAACCACAACACATTTTTTGGTAACTTGCTTTATTCATACTTGATCATAAACATTTTTCCAGGTCAGTGCTGGTTTGGCTGCCATCACTCTGCAGAGGACTGCAGTACTTTCCATATACAGTGACCTACATATTATCCCAGAGACCCTCAATCTCTCAGCAAGGGCTGAGAGGCTCTCCAAGTGAGACTCATCTTCCCAGGCACCCACACTTTCATTAGGAGGAGGGAAGATGGAGCACCAGGATCTGCAGTGTTCTTGGCAAGACCCTGACCTCCCCCTCCTCCCAACACTCCAGCTTCCGCATCTTCTTTTGCCCAGCTTGAAATTGTTAGGTCTGATCTCATTAAGATCTTCATCCTCATTTATTCAATCACAGGAGGCCCAGGGTCTTGGTCACCCAAACTGACCCCAAACTGACTGTGAACTTCCTCTGCCCTACACATCCCCTTTCTGTTTCTACCTCACTTCTTCCAGCTTCTGGAAACTTTTCTCAGTGGTCCCTGGAACTCACCATTGTTTATCAGAATTCCATGTGTCCTTAGTAAGCTTTGCTGTGGATTCTTAAGTCTAATGGGGACCTGGATCCTGCCTGAAGCCTGCCATAGAAACTCCAGTGTATGGCGTTCTCAGCTCCATTACCCTCGTCCCTGTGTCTGGGAGGGGGGATGTCCTCCTCACTGCTTCTGCACCACCCTTTCCATCCTCTCTGAACCCTCAGTGTTGACGCTCAAGCCACCATTCCATGCTACCCACTATCTGTGCTTAATGTATCACCTTCAGACCCCGGGTCATGTCTCTTGAAGATTTTCAGTCTTATTGTCTAATTCCACCATCTAAATATTTGGTAATTTTAATATGTGTAGATGATTCTTTTGGTTTTTGTTTTCAAAATTTGTTTTATTAGTGGATGTTTGCAATACACAGTGTTTACATTCCTTGTGGGGAGGTGGT
>PVJO010016344.1:17004-42411 GCA_004026905.1 Hystrix cristata
TTTTTTTTTTTTTTTTTTTTTTTTTTTTTTTTTTTTTTTTTTTTTTTTTTTTTTGGTGCTGGGGATGGAACTCAGGGCCTTGTGCTTGCTAGGCAAGTACTCTAACCACTGAGCTAAACTCCCAGCCCCCTTATTTTGATCTTTATTTATATTTGGGTTTCTCATACAAAAGATACCAAGCAATATTTAGGGTTGTGTGTTTATTTCACTTAATATTATGGTCTCAAGGGGCATCAATTTTCCTACAAGTGACTCAAGTTTACCTTTCCTTATGGTCGAGTAGAAGTTACTCCATTGTGTGTAAATACCATTTTCTTTATCCATTCATCTGCTGATGGACATATAAGCCACTTTAAAAAATTAGCTATTATGAATTGTGCTACTATAGACATGGGTACACATGTATCACTGTAGCATAATGTCTTTAACTCTGGGAAAAGTACTTAGGAGGGGCATACCTCGGTCAAATGAAATTTCTGGTTTTAGTTTTTTGAGGAATTTCTATGCTGATTTCCATAGTGATTGTACTAGCTTACATTCCCACCAACAATGTAGAAGGGTTCCTTTTTCCCTGAGGCCTCACTATGCTATTATTTGATTTCTTGTTGATGTGTGTTCTTTCTTAATTAGAATGGAATCCATTTTAATTTGCATTTTTCTAGTGCCCATTGAGGTTGAATATTGCTTCATGTATTTCTTAGCCATTTGTACTTCTGTGAAGTGTCTATTTCTAGTTCCCTATTTTTTATTGGTTCTTTTATTTGGGGGGGATCTAATTTTTTTGAGTTCTTTATATACTCTTGATATTAGTCCTCTGAGGAATGGCTGGAAGTTTTTTCCCATTTCGTAGGCTGTCTTTTCACTGTTAGTTGTTTCTTTTGATGTGCAGAGCTTTTTAATTAGATATGATCTCATTTGCTTATTCTTGGTACTATTTCCTATGCAACTGGGGTTCTTGTTCAGAAAGTCCTTATCTTTGCCTACGACTTGAAGTTTTACCTGTTTTATCTTCCAGCAGATTGATTCTGTTTTAACATTTAGTGCTTTGATTCACTTTGACCTTTAGTTTATGGCAAGAGATGTGGGTTTAGATTCATCCTCTACACATGGAGAGCCAGTTTCTCCAGCACCATTTATTGAAGAGGCTATCTTTCCTCCAGTGTATGTTTTTGGATTCTTTGTTAAAGATCAAATAGTTAGATGTGCTTGAGGTTCTTTCCATTGGTCCTCATGTCTGTTTTTGGCCAGTACCATGCTATTTTAATCACCGTACCTTTGTAATACAACTTCACGTCCAGGATTGTGATACCTCCCTCTTTGCCCTTATCACCCAGGGTTTCTTTTGCTATTAGGGTTCTTTTCTACAGTTCTGTGAAGAATGCTGCTGGTGTTTGATTGCAAGTGTGTTATATCTGCATACCAATTTTGAAAGTATGGCCGTTAGACTATTTTGGTTCTGCCTGTCCAAGAGCAGAGGATATCTTTCTATTTTCTGATGTCTTCTTCAATTTCCTTTTTCAGCGTACTGTAATTTTCATTGTAGAGGTCTTTCACTTCCTTAGTTAGGTTAATTCCTAAGTGTGTAAAAAATTTTTGGCGCTTTGTGAATGGTACTATTTTCCTAATTTCTTTCTCAGTGGGTTCATTATTAGTGTACAGGAACATTATTGATTTTTGTGTGTTGATTTTGTATCTTGCTACCTTGCCACATTTGGTTACTAATTCTAGGAGTCTTTTTTTTTTTTTGGTACTGGGGATCGAACTCGGGTCCTTGTGCTTCCAAGGCAAGCACTTTAACCACTGAGCTAAATCCCCAGCTCTAGGAGTCTTTGATAGATATTTTTGACCCTCCTATGTAGAGGATCATGTCATTTGCAAATAATGATAATTTGACTTCTTTTCCTACACACACCCTTTTTATTCTTGCCTAATGTTTTCAGTACTATGTTGAACAAGAGTGGTGATAGTGGACATGCTATCTTCTTCCTGATTTTAGAGGGAAAGCTTTGGTTTTTCTCCATTTAATATGTTGGCAGTAGGTTTGTTATAAATGATTTTTATCAGATTGAGATAAGGTCCTTCTACATCTATTTTCTTCAAGGTTTTTATCATGAAAGGATGTTGGATTTTGTCAAAGATATTTTCTGCACCTAAGATCATGGGATTGTTGTCCTTCTGTTTATGTGGTGTATTTACTGCTTTGTGTATGTTGAACCTTCCTTACATGCCTGGGATGAAGCCTACTTTGTCATGATGTATCTATGACCTTTTGATGATTCTTTGCATTGTTTGCCAGTGTCTTGTTGAAGATTCTTGCAACTATATTCATTAAAGAGATTGGTCTGTAGTTCTCTTTTTTCGGCTGGATCCTTACCTGGTTTTGAAATTAGGAGACTGGTAGCTTCCAGGAACAATTTTGGAAGTACTCTTCCCTTTCAATCTTATTAAAGAACTTGAGGACTACTGGTATTACATCTTTCCTGAAGATTTTGTAGAATTCAGCAGTGAATTTATCTTGACTGGGGCTTTTCTTAGTTAGTAGATTAATTACTGCTTCAATTTCCTTCCTTGTTATTGGATTAGCCAGGGTTTTTAAACCTTGTTGGTTCAGTTTTGGTAATTCATATGTATCCAAGAATCTATCCATCTTTTTGGGGGGGTCCTGGGGATTGAACTCGGGGGCCTTGTGCTTAACAGGCAAGTGCTCTACCACTTGAGCTAAATCCTTAACCCCTATCCATCATTTTTGAATTCTCCAATTTACTGGTGTACAGGTTTGTGAAGTAGTTGTCAATAATCTTTTTTAATTTTGGCAGTGTCTGTTGTTACTTCTCGTTTTTTATTTCTAATTGTACTGATTTGGGTTTTTTTAATCTTATTTGGTTAGATTGGCTAAAGGTTTGTCTATTTATTTCAAACAACTAACTCTTCAGTCTGTTGATTCTTTGCATTTTAATCTCAATTTCACTTTTTTTTTTCAATTTCACTTTTTTGTTATGATCTTGGTAACTTTTTTGTACTAGCTTTGGAGTTGGATTGTTCTTGAGTTTCTAAGATTTTGAGGTGAATCATTAGGTTATTTTGGGGGGGCTTCCTCTGATTTTTGTCATGTGGGCATTCAAAGCTATAAACTTCCATCTTAGGATTACTTTCATTGAGTCCTCTAAATTCTGGTATGTTGTACTGGCATTGTTGTTTAGTTCCAGAAACACTCTTATTTATTCTTTGATTTCTTCTGTAACTCATTGTTTATTTGAGTTTATTGTTTAGTTTCCAAGAATTTGTGTAATTTCTGTGGTTTCTTTTGTCATTCTTTCTAGTTTCATTATGTTATCCGATAATATGCATGATATAATTTGAATTATTTTACATTTATGTAAGCTTGCTTTTTTGCCCAATATGTGGTCTATTATGGAGAAAGTTCCATATGCTGCTGAGAAGAATGTGTATTCTGTTGTTGGATGGAACACTATGTAGAATACTATAAGTGCATTTGTTCAAGGTTTTTTCAACTCTAGTATTTTTTTTTTGTCTAGTTAATTTGTGATAGTGGGTTATTTAGGTCCCCCACTATAATTGTGTTTATGTTTATCTGATCTTTCATGTTCAGTAGTATTTGTTTTATGAAGTTGGATGATGCTCATTACTATAGCCAAGGTGACATAGCTGTAGTTACTAATTGGTTTTTTTGAAATGCCAATATTTGGATTGCCTTGGGATCATTAACAATACTGTGGCCCATTCCTGAAGAACTGGACATTGAGACAGATACACTGTACCCTCCCATCTCAAGTAAATTGAAGTGAAGTGGATCCTGGGACAGAGGTGGGAGGCAATACATACATGTTAATAATTGTTCTCTCTTCCTGTTGGGTTGTTCCCTTAACCAATGTAGTGACCCTCTTTTGATCAGTTTTGCCCTGAAGTCCCCTTTGTCTGAATGTAAGATAGCTACATCTGCATTTGTGCAGGTTCCCTTTGCATGGGATATTATTTTCCATCCTTTGATTTTTATTCTGTGAGTTTCTTTTTGGGTTAACTGTGTTTCTTGTATACAGCATGTTGCTGTATTTAGTTTTTTGACTCATTCTGCCGATCCGTGTTGGGGAATTGAGACCATTAACACCGAGGGTTATTACTGATAGGTACTGACTTATTCCTGTCTTTGCCTTACTTTCCTGTTGCTGATTTCCTATCTTTCCTTCTACTTTATTGCTCACCCTACCTGGTGCATTCACTCTATTAGACCTCTCATCATTGTTAGCTTTACTGTTTCTTTCTAGGATATCCTTGAGAATTTTTTTTTTTTAACCAAGAACATGTATTGGTACATTGTGTATATAATGATCTTAATCAACATGGTTATTTTGTACCTGTACATGATGTATCTTGGTTGAGAATTTTTTTGAGTCCTGGCTTGATGGTCATGAATTTTCTTTAGGTGCTATTTACCATGAAAATATCTTATTTCAAAGAAAAAGAAAAAATATCTTATTTCTCCATTAATTTTAATAGTTTTGCAGGATGTATCAGCTTGAGTTGGAAATAGCTTTCTTTTAGGGCTTGAGACTCTTCACTCTAAGCTCTCCAGGCCTTTCAGGTGTGTGTTGAGAAGTCTGCTATAAGTCTAATGGGTTTACCTTTGTAAGTGAATTCACTGCTTTTCTCTAACAGGTTTTAAGATTCTGTTCTTGTGTTGAACTTCTGGGATTTTGACTATGATGTACTGTGGGAGGTTCTTTTGTAATTGTGGCCACTTGGGGGTTCCATACACCTCACTTTATCTGCATGTTAAATTCTTTTTCCCTTATTTAGTCTCTCTGTCTGTCTCTGTGTGTGTGTGTGTGTGTGTGTGTGTGTGTGTGTATGTGTGTGTTGAGGCTTGTGGACTGATGTAGTGGAGAGCTTTCTTCCAGTATGGAGACCTCTTTAGTTAACATGTATTCTTCAGTGGTATCCGCTGGACATGGCTAAGTACCCAACCACTTCCATTTACTTGGGACGGGAGGCTGCAGTGTATTTGGTTCAGTATCCAATTCTTCTGGAATGGGTCACAGTATTGTAAATGACCCCAAGGCAATCCAGATATTGGCATCTCAAGAAAACTGATTAGTAACTACAGGTATGTCACCTTGGCTACTGTAATAAAATCAGCATCACAGTGTCAAAGACAAACTGAATACTGACAAACCCTAAGAACCAATAATAAAGCACCCTTAACCACAGAAAAGACATCTATGATTATACTATGAACACTATGACAAACCAAATATGACCTACTATTGATCCACAGTAAATGTCTACTAAATGGAATATCTTTACTTCTACTAACAACAGAACAGTATTCAACAGTAATAGCATAAAGTTAACTAGCTATCAAGACATTCATAAAGCTTAGTAATTATACTAGTAAAATTAGAGTGAAAAACTGGAGAATGAAAAAAGTAAAATTTGAAAAATCAAAGGAACATGAGGAGGAAAGTAATGTAGAGGATCCTATTGAGAAATAAAAGGGAATTAATAGTGCTTAAAAACAGTTGTTGGAAAGATAAAATAACCCTAACCCTAAGATAAAATAAGAACAGAGAGGAAAATACAGGAAATGAAGGAAGCCAGGCATGGTGGCACATGACTGTAATCCCAGCACTTGGGAGGCTGAGGAAGGAGGACCACTGCAAGTTCAAGGCCAGCCTGGGATATATAGTGAGTTCGAGGCCAGCCTAGGATACATAGTAACTTCAAGGCCAGCCTGCACTACAAATCAAGACCCTGTCTTAGAAAAAAAGAAAAAAGATTGAGTCAAAGAAAAATTTCCTTTGTGAACAAGTGATTTATTTCCAAGAACTGCAGGCTTGGGACCAAGTAGTCATGATTTTGTCCACATAGCTTCAGGTCTACAGGTTTTTGAGGTGCCCTCCCTACACCAGAGACCCCTCTGACTGTTCACCTCAGACTGTGGTTACTATCAAAGCCACAGCATGTCTTTGTTCACACTGGCAGATGAGAAATGAGATCAGTCCTCTGGTTTCTGCTGGATATAGGCTGCAGGGTGGGGGTTCAACTGGACTGTTGAACTTATGGTCAAGACTATAAAGTGCAGGGCCTGTGTCCTCCCCAGCCTGAGCTTCTTAGGAAGGTTTATGTCTAGCCCACTCCCTCTCCATGCTGGTCTCTTGTGGCTGTCTCTCAAGCAGTCACTTTGGGAGGGTAACAATGGAGTCCCTGAAGTTGCTGGCCAGGTCTGTACTTTCTCCCTGGTCCTGCCAGCTTTCTGGGCGTGGTCCTCATCCAGGGTCAGATCAGTTTGTCTGCACCTCTACTGTCCCACAGCAGGGGAAGCAAAATGTAGAGCCGGCTTGGATTTAGGGGATGGTTGCACCCTTGAGTGGGCAGCTATCTGTTGTGGGTCTGCTTGTTTGCACTGAGGGGTGCTGCACTGAGGTTTTTATTGCTGATTCAGTCTTATTTGCTACTGACATGCTCAGGTTTCTGTATCTTTATGATTCAGTTTAGTAAACTGTCCATTTCTTCTGGGTTATCCAATATGTTGGCATATAATTTGTTCATAGTGGTCTCTTACAATCTTTTGCATTTTTGTGGTACAATAAGTCCCTGATTTAAAACATTTTGAGTTGCAAACTTCCATAGATACAAATAGATCTCGCATTACAAACATACATAGATGTGAACAAATCTTGGTAGTAGCTCACATGTCTGCTAGACATTGTCACAGTTGTGCTGCTGGGTGCTTACTGTACAACGTGACAGTACAGTGCTCAGAGCCCAAGATGTCTGGAAGCAAGAGGAAAAGCAATGTGAAGGGGACTGCTGGGAAACACAAAGCAACATACATTGTGCTATATATTTGTGTCATAGCTATGTAAGCCTCACTGTGTTGGACTTAGGAATGAATCTGATTTATGAACAATTTTCTGAAACAGAACTCATTTGCAAGTTAGAGACTTAATGTATTGCTTGTAATGTCTCCTTCATTTCTGATTTGAATCTTTTTTCTTAGACTAGCTAAAAGGTTGTTTTCTTTCCAAATATCAACTCTTAATTTTTTGCTCCTTTCTATTGTTTTATATTTCGTTTATGTCTAATCTTTATTTCCTCCCAACTCTAGACCTAATTTGTTTTCTAGTGCGAGACTGTTTGTTTGGGGTTTTTTTTGGTTGTTTTTTGTTTTTTTGAGACATGCATCTCACCATGTAGCCCAGGCTAGCCTTGAACTAACAGCAATTCTCTAGACTCAGCCTCCTGAGTGCTGGGACTACAGACATAAGCCACCATGCTCAGCTTGGCTTCCTGCTTAAAACTGCTTTTATGCCAGGCATGGTGTTGCACGCTTGTAATTGTAGCATTCTGAGAGGCTGAGGCAGGAGGATCATTGAGACCTTGTCTCAAAACAAAAAATAAAAAAGGGCTGGGGATGTAGTGTGAAGACCCTGGGTTCACTCCCTAGTACCAAACAAAACCTTTTACTGCATCTCACAAGTCTTAGTATCCTACATGTCTACTTTCATTTAAGATTTTTAAACTTTCTCTTTTAACTTCTTTGACACATTGGTCGTTCAGGAACACGTATATAATTTCAATTATCTATGAATGTTCCCAAATTCCTACTGCTATTTGTAGTTTTAGACCATTGTGGTCAAAAAAGGTGCTTGGTATGATTTTAATATTCAAAAATCAAAGACTTTTTTTGTGGCCTAACACAGAATGTTTTGTATGCCCCTGGGAAGATGCACTCTGCTGCCGCTGTTGGATGGAATATTCTGTAAATGTCTATAAGGTCCATTTCATCTAAAGTATAGTCTAGTGTCTACTGATTTCTGTCTTGATGGTCTGTCCATTGCTGAAACTGGGACACTGAAGTCTCCTACTGTTATTATAATCTTTCTTTTCTTTCAGACTAATATTTGCTTTATATACTTAAGTGCTCTGATATGCCCATATACACAATATTTCCTCTGAGGCACTAGGGATTGAATTCAAGAGTGCTGTAGCACTCAGAAACATCACCAGCCTCCCAAATAACTAAGATTCATATTCACCATTGCTATAACCTCTTCATGAGTTGACACTTTTATCCTCACATTACTGTTTTTAGGTGTGTGTGTGTGGTGCTAGAGATCTACCCCAGGGCCTTGTGCCACAAGTACTCTACTACTGAGCTTACACACTCAGCCTTTTTTGACCTTGGGACAAGCCATCAGGACTGGGCTTGAACTTGTGATCCTCCTGCCTCAGCCTCCTCAGTAGCTGGGATTAGTCATGCACCATCACACTGGCACTGTTTTACAGTTGTTTTTTTTTTTTTTTTTACTTCATGTCTACTTTAAGTATAACTACCTCTGCTCTCTTTATTTCCATTTACATGGATTATCTTTTTCCATCCTTTCACTCTAAATCTGACTATATTTAAAGCTTAAGTGAGTCTCTTGTAGGAACATTTAATTGGGTCATTTTTTTTTTTTTTAAGCACTCAGGCGCTCCTTGTTTTGTTCATCTGTAGTTCTGGGAATTGAGCCCAGGGCATCATGCATGCACTCAACCACAAAGCTACATCCTCAATCCTTTGTAAATTTTTCTGTTGAGACAGAGTCTCAAAAAACGTTGCCCAGGCTGGCCTTAAACTTGAAATCCTCCTGCCTCAGGCTCCTGCATAGCTGGGATTATAAGCATTGCACCATTACAGCTACTCTTTTGACTGGGGAGTTCATTAACACTCAAGGTAATTACTGATAGGTAAAGACTCACTATTGTCATTCCATTTGTTGTTTTCTGGTTTTGTAGATCCTTTCTTTTGCAGTCTTCCTTGATAAGGTGATTTTCAATGGTATGCTTTGATTCCTTCCTGTCTTATCTACCGTAAGTTTTCTTTTTACCAGGAGAGTTACATAAAACAGTTTTTAGATATAACCCATTTTAAACTCATTATTTAACTTTGATTATATGTGAAAACTACACACACTCTACCCATCCCCCTTTCTTCTCCTGTACTGGGGATTGAACCCAGGGCCTGAGCACTTGGAACTACAACCTTCACTCTATATTTTGAGACAGGGTGCTGCTGTGATCCTCCTGCCTCAGCTTACCAGAGTGCTGGGACTGTAGGTGTGTACCATCATGCTTGGCTCCCCACATATTTTACGTCATAATTTACATCTACTGAAAGTGCTGTGAATTTGAGTATGCATTTACTTTCATCAGCAAGTTTTACTCTTCTGTATCTACTATCTATTTTTTACTACCACCTTTTTCTTTCAGCTGGAGGAACTCTTTTTAGCGTTTCTTGAAAGACATGTCTGGAAGCAATTCGCTCTCTCAGCTTTTGTTCACAGAAAGTTTCTCAGTTTCTGATGGATGGTTTTGTTGGATACCTTATTCCTGGTTGACGGTTTACTTTCTTCAGCACTTTGAATACATTACCCTATTCTCTCCTAGCCTGTACAACTCTCATCTATTACTTGCCATTTTTCTCTTTCTGCTTTCAGGAATCCTCTTTGACAGTTTGTCTTAGTTTAGACTTGTTTAGACTGAAACTGACTGGAGACCTTGACTTTTCTGTACTTGGATATATATCTTTTCCTAAATGTGGATGGTTTTCTGTTACTTAATATTTGTAACCCTTTCTCCCCTCCCCGTGTTAACCCCATGACTCAAATTTTGCTCTTCTGATGCTCTCCCATAAATCTTGTAAGCTTTCATTTTCATTCTTCTATTTTCTTTTTTTTTTCTTTGGTGCTGGGAATCGAACTCAGGGCCTTGTGCTTGCAAGGCAAGCACTCTAACCACTGAACTAAATCCCCAGCCTCCATTCTTCTATTTTCAAACAACCTGCCTTTGAGTTTATATTTTCGATTGTGTTAATGCTATTTCATTTTCACCTCCATATTTTTCTTAAAAAATTATTTAAATCTGTTAAACTTCTACTTTTAGTCATTTATTATTTTCCTGAAATTTTATTTTCTTGAAAGTTGCTATTTCCTTAAGATAATTATTTTGAATTTTTGTTAGGGAGATTATCTTTTTTTTTTTTTTGAGATGGAGCAGGGGTCTATGTTGCCTAGATTGGTCTTGTGATCTTCCTCCCTCAACTTCCCAAGTTAATATCTTCACAAGCATATGCCAGGACACCCAGCTTCCCCATTTTCCCACCTCCTTTTGTGGTGCTGGGGTCTTAACACAGGGGTTCTCTACCCCTGTGAAGACTGGGTCTAAGCTGCCCAGGTTGGCCTTGAATTTATGATCCTCCTAGAATTACAGGTATAAACCAAGATGCCCAGCTTCCATTTCTTTAGATCATTTACTAGTGCTTTATTTTGTTCCCTTGGTGGACTGTGTCTGTCTGATTGTTCATCCTGTGACTGCGTGTTGGGGTGTGGGTATCTGAAGAAATAGGGACTTAATTCAGTTTATACAGATTATTTACCTGGGACAGTCCTTCATTGGTTAGCCTGTCCAGAGACTCTGGGCAACATGTCTGGTGTAGCACTCAGGTACTTGTCACTGGAGTACTAGGGCAGACAGGCCTGGTGTTTGGTCAGCAGGCAGGCAGTCCTGATTCTTGGGTCTGTGGAACTGGACCTGGAATCTGGACCCACAGAGGCTGATATAGAGCTGAGCTGGAAGGCTGAGCCTGAAAACACATGGGCCAGCCAGGCATTGTGATGAACCTGGAGCCTGGGTCTGTGGTGATTGCCCCTGTGCTGAGGTCAGCTGGCAGGCATTAGGGCACTGGGGCAAGCCTGTGGCTAGGCTGGCCGACAGCCTCCAGTCAAAGAAGCCAATATGTCTCTTGGCTACTCTTGAAGGTGGGGTGGGCCTGCAGCTATTATCTGTGGAGGCTGGCCTGGTCATGAGCAGACCTAGAACCCAGGTTTGTAGGGCCTGGCTTGACACTGTATTGGCCTTGTAGCCTTGGGCCACAGAGGTTGGCCTGATGAGGCAGGTTGGCACCTGGATCTTAGAAGGTTCAGCCTGGTCCTGGGACATGCCTGGAATCTCAGTCCATGGGTAGCAGCTTAGTCTGGGGCTGTGGGGGCCCATTCAGTGCTGGCTTTTATAGGGGTAGACTGTTAATGGGGTCCAAGATTCACTGGTCTGTTGCTTTCTTCTTTCCCCCAAGTGCAGGGTATCTCTCCACACTGTGGCAGATGGGATTGAGGGACGGCTGATTCCTACCCCTTCAATGTGTCTTATTTCTGAGTTATACTGTACCAAATTACTGTAATCTCTTAACTGGTTTCCTTAACTCTTGTGCAAGATATTTTCATAAGAGGATAGTTGTTTAAATTGATCTTTTGGTAGGGGGTTATGGGTGCCTCAAAGTCCTATTTCATCTACCTTGCTGATGTCCCTTCCTTTGATTTTTTTTTCCTCTCCAAATTCTGACTCTTCTCTCAACCATCTTAAATCCCACTGCTCATTCATTCTTGTGCATTTTATACCAGACTAAATTCAACACTCCTGAATGTGGCTGGAGAAAAACATACCACCCTCATGACTAATATGACATTAAACATGTGACCATTAGCCTCTAGTGGGTCATCAGAGCATCCATAGTCTATCACCACCTCCCCCAGCCTCACCCTCAGCTGGTAGCCTTGTTTCCTATTTAATAGGGCAAATAAAAGCAATTAAGACAGAGTATTCACAAATCCTAATGTTACCTCTGCCTTCTTCCTAGGTGATTCTCCATGGTCTCTCACTAGCACACTGGATCCAATCTCTTCTTGTCTACTCAGACTGTTCTAGTCTGGTCTTCTCTTTCCTGCTGCAGCATCAAGTTCTCTATTGGTCATTGCTGTGAATTCATAAGCATACTCTACAATTTCTAACATATTAAAAACAAACCCTCTTGAGCCCACACCTTTTTTGGGTTTTTTTTTTTTTTAAGAGACTATTAGCCCAGGCTGTCTTTGAACTCGTGATCCACCTGCCCTAGCCTCCCAAATACTGGGATTATAGGGGTGCACTGCCACATCTGGGTCTTGAGCCTGCACCTCTTCAGCTACCCATCCATTTCTGTTAAGAGACAATTCTCCACAGACTTACTGTTTATCTGCCTGTCTTCAAAGTACAGGCACTGCTGGCCTTTGTTCCCGGATGTTTTCAGGATGTGCGAATATAACAGTCCTGAAAGATAGACAGCTCTCTCTTCAGAGGACAGAGTAGTTTTGATTTGCATCCAGCCTAATAAAGATGTCTCTCTGAGGCCGAAGTTGGACAGGTTTGCTTGCAGCCCATTATAAAATTCAGGTTCCCTAAACCTGAAATTCTTCTCCTGCAAAAGAACCCACTGCATGTGCTAGTAGCACATGGCCCTTATCACATCATCCTGTGGGTACTGGCATGAGAAAATGATACCCCGGCAATAGCTATGAGTAGTAACTATTACAGGCATCCTTAAAGGCAGTAAAATGTATCTTCAGACTGATCCATGAAGTGTGGCAGGTTAACTTGGTAGGTTGTAGGCTTTTTCTCTACACTATTTGCAGTTTGATCTTGAATCCTAGATTTCCTAAGACCATTTCTTTGAGGTCATTTTCATAAGAATAGTTTCACTGATGGTCACTCTCAGCACACACCCAAATATCAGTATTAGATACTGTGATCACTATGTTTAGCTGTATATATATGCCCTTTTCACTTGGCTTCCAGAACCACCCTTTCCTGGGTGTTTCTTCTTGGTCCCTTTGCTGGTTCCTCACCAGTTCTCCTAAATATTCAGGTAAATCTCTCAAATTCTTTATATGATTGCAAGTAACTTGTTCAAATGTTCTGCAAGACAAACAAGAACTTCTAATAAATTTTACTCGATGAGTGATGTCTTGCAATGAGTAGTATGTGACATCAAATGTCACATGATGACAGATGAGCTGATGGCTCCTCTCTCTCTCTGTTGCTGCAGGATTGTGGGTGAACATCTCCCAATAGCAAGGGGTTATGGAGATCTCATCTGCAGGATGAGAAAAAGGCAGAGGAATCCCTCACTTCAAATGACATTAGGGAGATGTGAAAAATGGGGAAAGCAGGGCAAACTTTTGAATAAAAGCACTCCTGAATAAGGTTGTAGCAGTGCAAGCAATGAAACGGTTTACTGACAATGCAATGTCACATTTCCACAAAATCCTCAAAAGGAGGCAAAAGCATGTGCCACTGGATAGGTTCCAGTTGCATGAAAAGGAAAAGATTCTATTGAGCCAATAGCAGTGATTCTGTTAGTGAAAGTCATCCTACACAATAACCTTCTTCTCTCATCTCCCTCAGACCAGCCACAGAGGTTTTCAAAGGTAAGTGCAGGTTTATTTTGTATTTTATTGTTTTGTATCATATTACAGTATTATAATCATTTTTGAGGGGTGTTGGGGGTCAAACTGTGGCGCTTGTGATTGCTAGGCAAATGCTCTACCACTGAGCTAAATCCCCAACTCCTATAATCATTTTTATATGAATGAACTTGGGTTGTGGAACAAATCATCTCAGTGTCCATTATTTCTGAGGAGACTGACTTTCATATACAAGTGCTTTGGATTACAAGCATGTTTCCAGAACAAACTATGTTCACAAACCAAGGTTCTACTGTACTTTTCTATGAATTTCATCAAGTTTCACGGCAAGAACTCCTTCGTGTGGGGTCCAGTCAATGGAAGCACATGCAGGAGACTGATACGGCAGAGAGGTAAGACTTTTCTTTCCCATGCACCCCCTGGGTACAGCTGTGCCTCCCAAGGGCTTCACCATCACTTAAAAGGATCTCTTTCAGGATTTAGGCTTGTACAAGGGTCCCTGAAACACTGCTTCCTCCTTTCATCCCCAGAGAGACAACAGGCTCTTGCTGCTGCTTCACTCTAGATGCCTCACCATCCTTTGTTCCCTTAACTGTTTCCTCATTTCTTCTTTCACAAAGGTTATGTGGCTAGTTCAGTTTCTGCTGTAACCTTCCTTTAATGCAGCCGATGAGTTAGTTTGAGAGGGTACAATGCCAAGAATTCTATTCTCCAGGCCCATAAAATTAAACACACACACACACACACACACACACACACACACACACACACACACACAGGTTCTAGATCTTTATTTTATAAAAATTGGTATATTCTCTTTCACTTGACCAAAACAGTTTGTGCCTTCATGTTCCTTTCAATGGAAAACCATTCAGCCACGGTTTTTTTTTGTTTTTTTTTTTTTTTTTCCTGGTGCTGGGGATCGAACTCAGGCCCTTGTGCTTACAAGGCAAGCACTCTAATCACTGAGCTAAATCCCCATCCCCAAATGTAATTTTTTTTTTTTTTTTTTTGGTGCCAGGATCGAACTCAGGGCCTTGTGCTTGCTAGGCAAACACTCTAACCACTGAGCTAAATCTCCAGCCCCAGCCACGGTATACTTTTACAATTTATTCAATCATTTCCTTACTGATAGTCATCTTTTTTTTTTTCTTTTTCCTTTTTGGTCCTTACCAAAAAAATACAATATATATAGATAATCACAAAATCTTAAGTACTGGCACTTTGTTTTCCTTAGAATTAGTTTCCCAGGAGTTAGATTCCTGGGCTAGAGAGTAGATATATTTTTAATGTTAAAAGAGAGACTCACAGGCTGGGGATTTAGCTCAGTGATTAGAGTGCTTGCCTTGCAAGCACAAGGGCCTGAGTTCAATCCCCGGCACCACCAAAAAAAAAAAAAAAAAAAGAGAGACTCACAATGTTTTCCAAGGAGGCTGTTATAATTTACATTTCCAACAGCAATGCTGAAAGTAAGTTTTTCCTTGTCATTAGTAGGTAAGATAATAACTTAAAAAGACATAGGTTTACTGGGCTATGGATGTCCTGGTACATTTTTCAGAAAGTCATTCACAATCACAGAGTCACAGCACATTAGAGATCTTCAAAAATAAACAGTTTTGCTTTCCATTTATAATTCCATTGCATGATTTGTGATTTAGAGGGAAAGGCTCAACTTGTGAACTCGAAATCAACTGTAATGTTATCAGACAGCATATGGAGAGACCACTGAAAAGTCTAACTTACAAAGTGTAAACGCTGAAAAGAAAGGTAATAACTTATGCTAAGTCAGGCTGCAAAGTTAGACTGAGGATGAGACTCAAGGACATAAAGATGCTTCCTTTAAACAAGACTACAAAAATTCATCTCTAAAGTGGATTATGCACATAGAAACTTTGAAAAGCCAAACAGATCATTTTTTATATTTTCTTATTTTTTCCTCTAAGGCTTTGAAATGTAACTAGCATTTGTGAGGTACATAAGCACCATATGACCTTTTTCCAAGACAATTCATAAAGTATTAGGAGAACCAGGGAAACAAAAACACAGGCTTCTGGGTTACACAATGTTTTGGAAACACACAGCCATCTGTATGTTAATACCCCATGGAAAAACAAGAGCATGATGGATGAGGACATTCTCTTTGACATATTTTTATTCTGCAGTATGTACTGAGTAATACAGTCACATCTGCCTCTTTTTACTGATCACTTAGTTATCTAATACTTGCATATTTGTATAAATAAACCAAGAATCAGGTTAAGACTCCCACAATATTGTCTTTTTAGCAAAGAGGCTCAGTAACAATGGCCACACAAACTTATATATGCCAGCAAGCAGGAGGACAAAAAAATATGCTCCATGATTCTTTAAAATTCCGTATTTCATGTGGAACTGACACTAGGTTGGAAAGGTAAGTATGGAAAATCTTGTTTGATGGAGGACAAGAATTTCCAACTCCCAAGGACTGTTAAATTCACATATGCAGATTTAAAACATACTTTGTGCTTTGTGGCATACTGTCATGTATAAATTCCTAGGGTATGTCTATATATGCTTTATGCTGTTGCTCAGAATATTCAGTTCATTCAAGATTTTAAAAAGCTCATTGTGGGCTGGCGTCATAGCTCAGTGGTAGAGCACTTGCCCAGCTAAGTGAGGGACTGGATTCAATCCCCAGCGCTGCAAAAACAAAACAAAGCTCATTGTAATACAGCTGGGTATGTCTATTTACAATTGAATATCATGTCTACCTTCTGGTATATTATTATTATTATGCAATGCTTTTTTTTTTTATACTTTTGACTTGAGAGATTATATCCCAGTATGAATTTCCATGTTTTTCCCTCATTGGAGGAATTCTGAGGAGTTTCCATAGTACCACCTCATGGCAGTCTCAGGGTCGATCCCCTATGTGAACTCTCTGATGGACACTGAGTCTGGACTTCCTGCTGAAGGCCTTTCCACATTCAGTACACTCATACGGTTTCTCTCCAGTATGGATTCTCAAATGTAATCTAAGAGTTGACCTCTGGCTGAAAGTTTTGCCACATTCAGTACATTCATAGGGTTTCTCTCCTGTATGAGTTCTCATATGTATGATGAGTTGTGAATTCTGGATAAAAGATTTTCCACATTCACTGCACTCGTAGCGTTTCTCCCCTGTGTGAATTTTCTGATGTATAATGAGGTTTGATTTCTTAAAGAAGGTTTTTGCACATTCATTACACTCATAGGGTCGCTCTCCAGTATGAATTCTCTGGTGTGTCGTGAGTTCAAACTTCTGAGCAAATGTCTTTCCACAGTCACCGCACTCATAGGGCTTCTTCTCCATATGTGCTCTCTGGTGTACAATAAGGTTTGACTGGTGGGTGAAAGCTTTTCCACACTCAGGACATTCAAAGGGTTTCTCTCCAGTGTGAATTCTCTGATGTTTGATGAGGTTTGCCTTATGGGAGAAAGTTTTCTTACACACATTACATTCATAGGGCTTTTCTCCAGTGTGTATTCTCTTATGACTAATGAGGAGTGACTTAAAGGGGAAGGCCTTGTCACAGTAATTACAAAGAAAAGGTTGAACCAAGTTTTTAATTTTCTGATGTTTAAAAATGACTTCTTTATGTCCAAGGGCTTTCCCACTTTTATTATATTCAGAATATTCTACTCCAGGATGGGTTTTCTCTTGCTTCAGATACAGGAGTGGTTTTCCAAATCCAGTGCACTCATCACCTTTCTTTCTTGCATAGCTTCTTTTATTATTAAGTAAGTCTGAATTATATTTCAAGGTTTTTTCATATAAATCATACTTATAGGGCACTTGTCTTAAAGAAATGAAGTCTGTGTTCAGATTAAACGTTTTTCCAAAAAGATTACCTCTTTCCTCAAGTGGAGTTTGGCTCTTGACGATCATAAACTGCCTTGCCTGCTCATCTGGATTTCTGTGCTCCCTTTCCATCTGGTCATCAGCCTTCCACACTTCTAGAACAGAGCATAATGAAATGCATGTTGTTAATCCTATTTCTAGAATTAACAGAATAGGAAGTCTCCACAAATATTCTATACTTGAGCTGACTCTTTAGACTTGAGCTGACTCTTTAAGTTTGGGAGAAAAGTCACCCAATATTAAAAAATCTCAAGAGCAAACTTTTCTAATCCCTTAAACTTTAAAAGGAAAAGACAAAAACACAGCTTTTAGCAAAAACAAAACAAAAAAAAAAGTAGAAACTGACACAAGTAGAATTACCAGATAACAAAATGACCTTAAAGTACAGAGGAAAATGTGAAATAAAAACAAATTCACCAAAAAGGGCACAAATGAGATGGGAAGGCTAGCAATTCCAGGGATGAAAGAGATTCATGGCATTTTAAAAGACATTGAGGGGCTGGGGATTTAGCTCAGTGGTTACAGTGCTTGCCTTGCAAGCACAAGGACCCAAGTTCGATCCCCAGCACCAAAAAAAAAAAAAAAAAAAAAAAAAAATGGTTAAGAAAGTTGTCTAAAATAACATAGCTGGAAAGTGGTAAAGTTGGGAACCTGTTATGAATATCTAAAATGTGCCAAAAAATACAGTCTGCTGCGGCACACATGCCATAGGTTCACTACTACTGACCTAAGCAGATCAAAGGTTAGTAACTGACACTTTGACTCTAAATTACTGTGGCAGCACTTCTCAGATGAAGTAGAAACAGCAAATAGACACATGAAAAAATGTTCAACATTACTGGTCATTTAATTTGCAGAGATACAAATTAAAACAACCCTAAGATTCCACTTCACTCCAGAAAGAATGGTTATTATCAACAAATCATCCAATAACAAATGCTGGAGTGGATGCAGAGAAAAAGGAACCCTTCTCCACTGTTGGTGGGATTGTAGACTGGTGCAACTGCTACGGAAAACAGTGTAGAGAGTCCTCAGGGAACTACAACTAGAGATTCCATTTGACCCAGCTATTCCCCTTCTTGGTACCTTCCCAAAAGAATTAAAAGAATCATACCTCAGCGATATATGCACACCCATGTTTATAGCGGCACAGTGTGTAATAGCTAAATCTTGGAAACAGTCCATCAACAACAGAATGGATAAAGAAAATGTAGTTTTTTTTTTATACAATGGAGTACTACTCTGCCATAAAGAATAATAAGCTTGAGATATTTCTAGGTAAATGGATGCATCTTGAGACCATACCCTTAAGTGAAATAAATTGGACACACATGTTTAAATACTGCATTGTTTCTCTGGTGTGAGAAACTGAAAGTGTAAATAAAGACTAAAATGTATTATATTCGGAAAGTGAAGAAAATGCCTAAATGGGAAAGGGAACAAGGGAGGGGGAAAGGAACAGAGGGACAAGAGAAATAAGAAATGGAAGGAAAAAATAGAAACAAAGCTTTTGTAAATAAGGAGGGAGGAGGGGGTGAGGGGATGGGAATGGGAAAAAAAGAAGCAAGAAGATATATCATGTACAGGTACAAATCCCCTATGATGAATGTTATCACTATGTTCATCTAAAATGTACCATTAAAATAAATTTAAAAAAAAAAAATTACTGTGGCAGGACCAGCATTAGTCTACCTACTTTTCTCTTCTAAAGCAAAGAAACTTCTTAATCAGCATTGCTCATAATCCTGCAGGGACAATCTAAATTCTCATTTGTAAATGAAGGGCAAGATCCTAAAACTCATAAATATTCTGTTGGAAATGTAAAATAAATCCAAACCTTACAACAGAAGCAAGCACTGGTGCAGGTTTACTGGGTTTTTTCTACTGCAATTGTTAGAGAGGGACCGTTTTCATATATACATATACATATATACATAAAAAAATGAATTGGGTGTAGGAGATTGAACCCAAGGGGCACTGACCTATGTCCCCAGCTCTTTTTATTTTGAGACAGGATCTTGCCGAGTTCCCAGGTTGACCTGAAACCTGTGATTCTTAACTCTTGTGATCCTGCTGTCACTTCACCTATGACAACAATTCTACTCTCATACTGAAACACGTGCACCTTCCTCAAGGTCATGACCCTAATTCCCAAGGGCAGTAATATGGACGTCAGCATTCTGGCAAAGTGAGAATACTAATGAAAAAGCAACTAATAACACCACCAATGTTTAAGGTATCTACAAACAGGAAAAAATTAAGTGGTGAGAGATGGGTATGTGGAGGTGTGACTAAGATCAGAGGTACATGTCACTTGCCCTCATCCACCTCCAAATGTTTTGAGATTTGAAAAACAGGCTTCATGAAAAGTATTTCAAATGTATGACTTCTCAGAATTGCCAGGATTGCTTTTGTTGATTTCTACGGCATTTTCCTACTTTCATATCTCCCCTAAGAGCTTCTGAATTGACAATTCTAACTGTACCATCCATGACTCTTTGATAACGCCTAATTGCTTGGACTTCAGGAACCTTGAAAATCAAGAAGGTAGACCTTCGGAGGCTGTACTCAGACCCAACCCCTGAAGATGGAGGCCAATATCATTTAATAACACACAAGTTCATAATTTTTGGTAACCAAGAAAAGACACAACTGGTACTAAGCAAACAGTTAGGTATACCCGAAAGCTGTTCTTACCCACTGAAAGTAAGTTGCTATAATTCTCCAGCATCACATCCATGTATAAAATCCTCTGAGAGGGGTCCAGCTGCTCCCACTCTTCCTGGGTGAAATCCACAGTGACATCCGTGAATGAAACTGACACCTGAAATGGTACATGATTGGTCATTCTGAAATGACCAGCTTTTGGTGATAGATACATAAAGAATATAAGAAAGATTTTATAGATTATATATATATATTCCATAAGTCAATCACCAGGAATATTTACATATAACACCAAATGTTCATCTTGTTCTCTTTGTCTTGGTGTATCTCCAAAAACTGTTAAGACATCCTCGCAGATTTCCCTGTCTCTGGCACTGTCATTTTGATCAGTATCTAAAATTAATAAAATACTGCTCTCAAGGCATGTACAAGGAGACAAGTCCATAAACACTTAGCATTTTGATGTTATTACCGCAGTGCGGCGATGAAGGACACGTAAGTAATTTCTGTGATATGAAACATTAAGTTTAAAATATCTGAAGGCAGAAGATGCACTTTCACTTATAAAACAAATTATCAGACACAAGGAAGGCTCTCCCTAGCCCTTCCAAGCCACAGAAACAGTAGAAAAGATGATTAGTGAACTGGAAGACATGTCAGTAAAAAAGAAACACAGAAGGAATGATTGATGGCAAATATATCAAAGAGCCTAAAAGACACACGGAGCAGTTTAAAGGCCTAATATGGAGAGGCAAACACACAGAAACAATATTTGGAGAGACAATGGCTGAGAATTTTCCAAAATAGTTCACATCGGCCCATAGTTTCATGAAACACCACTAACCCCAAGTGGAATAAATACAAAAAAAAAAAAAAAATCCACACTTAGGCACATCACAATAAAACTGCTAAGATTCCAGGAGTAGAGGTATTACCTTTGAAGGCACAATAATAAGAGCTCATAAAAAAATGGAAGCCAGAAAATCAAATATCTGAAACACTGAACATATTCAGTTAGTAAACTGTCTATAAAGTGTCTAACAGTAAATAGATTAGTTTCAATTCACAGCACCAAAAAAAAAAAAAAATACTGTCAGTAAATACATTAGTTTGTAGCATGTTACGTTGTCTCCGCTGAAACTGCCATCCTACCATAAAAAACATGAACAATATGTAAACAAATGGCACAGCTATGTTTCAATAAACCTTGATTTATGGACACTGATATCTGAATTTCATAATTTTCAAAGCATAAAAAGATTCATTTTATTTCCCATATAACACAAAATCCAAAAAAAGCACGATATATCATATATAGGTACAAATTCCCTATGAAGAATGTTATTATGTATATCTAAAATGTACCACTAAAATAAAATTTAAAAAAACCTAAAAATCAGTGTTACCTTGTGGGCTATACAAAAACAAAGCAGCTGGTCATTTAGATAATGGGCCATAGTTTGACAGCTGATCTAGAATGATGACTGGTACTTAACAAATGCCAGGTATATTATTGCTACTAATAAAGGCACATTCCAAAAGAAAATTCTAGCAAGCATAAGGCCTCAAGTTCGATCCCCAGGACCAAAAAAAGAAAAACTTAGCAAAAGCAGTTGGATACAAAAAATAGCAAATAAATTAATGAAATATATAACATAATAAGCTGTAATTAATATTTGGGTGCCAACAACTTGGTAGTGTGGCAGGCAGAAAGTACGTTTGGGAAGAAAATAAATCCCAATTAAATTTCGTTTAAAATATACATTTAAGTAAGCACTGAAGAAGAATACAATAAACGTTTAAAAGATGGAAATACAACTCTGACATTCTGACAGAGAAGGAAAGTGGATCAAGAAAATTAATACAGCCAAGTGTGGTGGCATACACCTGTAATCCCAGCATTCTGGGAGGCTGCAACAGGACAGCCAAGCTTGAGCCCAGCCTGGGCAATTTAGCAAGACCCTATTTCAAAAGGAAGAAAAAGGGCAGGCGCAGAGGATGTAGCTCGGTGCAAAGGCCCAGGGTGTGGGAGGTATAAATGTTTATTAAAAAACTAAGACTAGCTGGGGATTTAGCTCAGTGGTTAGAGTGCTTGCCCTGCAAGCACAAGGCCCTGAGTTCGAACCCCAGTACCAAAAAAAAAAAAAAACCCCAAAAAACAAAACAATAAATAAAAACTAAGACTTTCAGAGTTTTTATTTTTTAGCACACTTTTGTACGAGTCAAATTCAAGACAAAGCCTGAAATTAAAAATTTAACAGAATTCCAAAAATGTGTGTAATATGACCTCAAAATTTTATATAATTCTATTAACACAAAAAAAAATATTCTTAGAGGAGTGGTGTTCTGGTTTATATCTAGATGGTACCCTAAACCCTCATGTGGTCACAGGTGAGGCTTTCAGATTATGGGGCTGGTCGGAAGAGACGGATCCCTGGAACACAGCCTAGAAGGGTTTATCTCTGGCCCACTCCTCCTCTGACCCTCTCTGCTGCCTGGATGCCACGGCATCCATAAACAGCTTCCCTTCTGGCATGCTGCTCTGCCATGGAGCAGCCAACTATGGGCTGAAACCTCTACAAACAGAATCAAAATAAACCTTTCTTCCTTTCATTTGCTGGTGTCAGATACTGTGTCCCAGTGACAAGGAAAGTAACAGACAAGGAAATATATTCACACAAACTTAGAGTGGTACCTCACAGGGAAGGAGTGTTTAATAAAGTGACATCAAACAAGAGAGCACACAAGGGAGAGCAGATCCATGATACAGTGAGAAAGAAACTGAGTTCATGTATGAATTGTGTAATACTAAAGAAATTAAATACACATAATGTGCAGAAACGACAGGCCCGCAGTGGTGCATATCTGTGGTGCCAGCACTCTGAGGGGCTAAGCCAAGAGGACTGCAAGTTCAAGCCCAGCCTCACCAACTTAGTGAAACCCTGTCTCACAAAAATAAAGGTACTGGGGTTGGGGATTTAGCTCTGTGGTGGAGCACTTGCCGAGCAAGCACAAGGCCTTGAGTTCGGTACCCAACACCCCCACAAATTGTTTAAAAAAAAAAGGGGGGAAGGGCTGGGGATTTAGCTCAGTGGTTAGAGTGCTTTCCTAGCAAGCACAAGGTCCTGAGTTCAATCCCCAGTACCAAAAAAAAAAAAAAAAAAAAAAAGGGGGGGAAGACTGAGGATACAGCTCAGTGTGAAGGCCCTGGGTTCAAGCCCAAGTACTGGGAAAAAAGAACTGTGGAAGCAAATATGCCAAAATGTTAGATACTGACCATTAAATGGTATAATAGGTTGATTATCAGGCTGAACCAATTTGAAGTTGCTGACATTCAACTGTTCTGACATAAAAAAAAAGCGGTAATTTTATACAGTACAACCTCCATGCTTCTATTTATTTTTTTTGTTGTGTTTTGTATTTTTTATTTATTTATTTTTTTGGTGCTGGGGATCAAACTCAGGGCCCCCAGCCTCCATGCTTTTATTTGTGTTTCTGTGAATTTTTCACATATTACAAAACAAAAACCGAAAACAAACTAACAAACAAAAAAACAACCCTTGTAGTCTACCAGGCAAAAAGCAAGAAAAATCACCAGGAAATTTCAGAACACTGGAGACAAAAAGAAAAACATCAGTTTCAAGAAAGAACAGAAAGGGGGCTGGGGATTTAGCTCAAGTAGTAGAGCGCTTGCCTAGCAAGCACAGGGCCCTGAGTTCCATCCCAGCACCCAAAAAAATTTTTTTAATAAATAAATGAATAAAAATAAAAGAACAGAAGAGGTTCCATTCTTGTAAGTAGACAGAAGACCTTTGGATTCTTGATTACATCACTAAAAAGAAATGACTTCATAATCAGAGAGAGGCAGTCAGCAGTCAAACTTGACAAAATACATCAAAGCACCACGTGCAGACACTGGACAGCAACCACTGCAGGGCTACAATCACTGAAAAGGGCATAATACGAACAGTGATGCTAAATGCACTGGGAAAAAAATGACACAGAAATATAGAGCCCAAGCAGAAATGAGTAATTCCTATGTGGAAGAAAGCTGGCATTTGGGTCTTTATGCTATAGTTTAATTTTGTCCTCTGCAGAAATTTATGTTTATCCCAGCACTTGGGAGGCTGAGGTAGGACTGTAAGTTCAAGGCCAGCCTAGAGTACATAGCCAGACCCTGTCTGTCTGTCTGTCTGTCTCTCTCTCTTACACACACTCACTCTCTCTCTCTCTCTCATACACACACACACACACAGATTCATCTTGAGTGCTAGGGATTTAACTCAGTGGTAGAGCACTTGCCTAGCATGCATGACATAAGGGCCTGAGAGGTTCAATCCCTAGCAATGCAAGAAAAAATAATTCACGTTGAAACTTAAATCACTAATGTAACACTAATAGGATGTGTGGACTCTGACAGGCAATTGGGTCATGAGGGCTCCTCCCCTCAAAAAAACAGGACTAGGTACTTTTTTTAAAATCATAACCTTGCTATGTGGTCCAGGTTGGCCTTGAGCTTACTATGTAGTCTAGGCTGGACTTGAGCTCATGTCCTCCTGCCTCTGCCTCCTCAGTGCTAGGATTACAGGAGTTCACCATCATGCCTGGCAGGATTAGGTACTCTTGTGAAAGGGATTGATGGAGTGAGCTCATCCCCTTTTCTTGCCCTTCCCCCCCTGCCACACAAGGGTACAGAATTTAAGTCACCATATACACACACAAACATACACATATACAGGTACTGAGGACTGAACCTAGGCCCTTCACACTGAGCTACATCCCCAGTCCTTTTAAGGGAAACTGAGACAAATCTCCCTAAATTGCTAGGTTGCCCAGGATGGGCTAGAATTTGTGGTTCTCCTGCCTCAGCCTCCCAGAGTATGCCACCACACCCAGCTTTAAATCACTGTTCTAGAAGCAGAGACCGAACCTCCCCAGACAATGAACTTGCCCAACCTTGAGGTCGAACTCCCATCCTCCAAAGCTGAGAAAATAAGCTTTTGTTCTTTCTTAAAATCTCAGGTATTCCATTACAGAAGTACACAGTGAGTAAAGGAACTAAGGAAAACACAGGGAAGAAAACCAAGATGTATCATGTACAGGTACAAAATAACCATGTTGATTATGATCATTATGTATACAATGTACCAATACATGTTCTTGGTGAAAATAAAAAATTAAAAAAAAAAACCCACAGGGAAGGGGCTCTAGAATTTCTGCATAAAAGTTCACCTCAGATCTTTGGCTGGTTTCTAGCATATGCAGGTGGAGGGTAAACTTCCAGGCAAACTAGGAGATAGCTCTTAGCCTTTCAGTTGCTCCTAATCCAAGACTTCAGAGGCTGCACAGCGCTGGGAAGATGTTGCAGTTTATATCCAACAAGAGCAGAGTGAATAACAGATGTCAGATAGTAAGGACCACACCCTGAGAGCGAGGACTGTGACCTAACTGAAACACACCCACCTTCATAAATCATACATGGAACTGGGCATTTAGGTCAGTGGTTAGAGTGCTTGCCTCACAAGCACAGGGCCCTGAGTTCGATCCCTAGCACCAAAAAAA
>PVJO010016345.1:0-42334 GCA_004026905.1 Hystrix cristata
TGACTGCACTGTATTTAATTCCTAACATGGCAACTTGTCTTCTAGAACAATGTTCTACTGGGCTTTGTTTTTCATTCCCCGTAATATTGAGGAAAGATCACACAACGTGGTAAAGAAAAATAGCAGAAATAGGTAACTGAATTTTAAATACTACAGATCTGGTATATTTTAGCCATCTCTGTACCAGGACTGATTCCAACTCCCTATTTCTATTAAGAACTCTTTGTTATATTCTGCTGTTTGTTGACTACTGAACCTCTTAATCTTTTCTACAATGGATTGGAACAAAAATGGAAGAATATAGTAGTATATAATTTACCTATCAGGAAATATTCTTTTTTTCCTGCTCATTTCCCACTAATTTTCTGATTTCTTATATTAAATATAATCTGAGAATTCTTATTCAAAATTTAGACTACATAGAAATGAACGTTCTCAATTCTTCCTCAAACTCCCCTATCCCACTCAGAAAATATTTAAGTAATAAGAATGGTACAAACTCAATAGTCAGAAAAAATTACAGAAGTCAGCAGATGACATACACCAGCAACTTCTTACAAAACAGAAAGAAAATAAAAGCTGAATGTGAAAAATATGCAAGAGTTAAACACCAACAGGAACCACAGAAATTTAATTCAAGGAACTCTGACAGAGTTAAGAACGGAAGGCGCCGGATTCTGTGGAAGGCAGATCAATGGATAGATCAAGCAATGGTCTACCTATATAATGAGTCGTATGAGGGAAAAAAGGACTAAACACAGAAAATTAATTTTTTGAATAATTATTGGAAGGAATAATGGGTCTGATTCTGGACTGGTCACCCAGAACTACTGCCCAAGCAATGCAGAACTGAAACTCTCAAAGAAATTACCTCTGTAGTGGTGTGGAGTTGAGTTCAAGAATACACCTACAGTGCTTCTTATAATCCTGCTGTAACTGATCCTTCCCGTTCAGGAATCTGGAGAATAGATGAAATGCTGCCGCACAGAACTTTCCATCTCCTTATTGTCAGGAAGAACTAACTGCCCAAAAGGATGACAAAAGTGGTCCCTGAAACACTTCTATTTTCTATGACAAACACATCTAGTTTGAGTGGACTAATGCACATGGAGAAGCCCAGCAGGTGGAGAGAGGGAGGAGATCAAGGGGTCAATAAATTCAGTCTTCCTTGGCAAGCATGAGGCACAGGATTCAAAACATGTTGAAAACCTGACGGATCTTAGATCAACATTAAAATCATAACCTTCCCTCCTACATCCTATGAAGCTAGGTGATCACTGTGAATTCAAATAAAAGAAGGAGTATTTGTTTTTTCTGCAGAAACAGGAGATTCGATGGCAGTAGCTGAAGTGAATGCAACAGTGAGACACTGTACTAAAAACAGAGGAATCAGTGAGGTAACTCCCATCCTCCTTTTCCAAAGGAAAAATAAGAGCGGAAAGGGGGCTACGTAGAAGGACTTAAAGACCTAAGAATCTGAACTGTATTTACTATGATCTAAATATATGCCCTAAAATTTATAGGTTGGAGAGTTAATTCTCAGTACAAAGGTGTTAAATGGTACTGAGGTAGGAGACTAAGGTCAGGCAAACTAGTTGAACAAGTGGGTAAAATCTATGAGTCATGCAGACCCAGGATACACAAAAAACACAAAATCCCTAGTGATTATGTGAGTTCCCAAACCCTGTGTGTGGGACTGGCTGGATGGGTCAAAAAGTGCTATTTTCAATTCCTCGTTTACACCTGGCCCCAAACCAAGTGGGACTTTGCTAGGACAGCTTATTTCCAACATCAGGCCAAGTGAGTTTCTGGTAGAACAAGAGTCCTGAATGCTTGGTTTGCAGAGAAGAGAGGCCACCGAAGAACAAGAGACACCGAAGAGCCCAGACATTACCAGCACAGCCTCTATGAGCCTCTCACTCTGCAGATTATTCACTTTCAACTCTTGATAAATGTAAATCTTTGTTACCTTTTTTTCATGTCTTCTCCAATTCTTTGTTCAAGACAACAAGAATCTAGAAGGAATTTCTTTGGGACCCAAAATGCCAGTACCACCTATGAAAGGATTAATGATGCCATATAAAGGATTAGTGGAAATTAGTTATCTTTATTCTGCTCTTCTTCTGTGTGAGAAAAAAAAATAGATGTTCTTTCTTTTGAGAGAATTAGAGCACGGATGGTACCATCTTGGAAAAGAAACCCAGGAATGGCATGTTGATTTTTGAAATTCCCAGGCATCAAAAGTGTGGTAAATTTCTTGTCCTTGTAATTTACTCAATATATAACATTTTGGTACAGCAGGACAAAAGCTAAGACAGTATTAGGAATCTCAATTTAATCCTGCAAGCTAGATCACCATGGAGCATTAAAGAAGATAATTTTCAACATAGATTCCTCAAAACACACTATCAACTAAGTGGGAAGTTAACTAAAATATTTTCAAACATATTATCTTTTAAAAAGTAGGTATCCCGTTGCTTATTCTCATAAATATCCTGTAGAATGGGCTCCCCCAAAATAAAAAAAGAATCCAAGAAATGAGAAATTGTAAAGCTCAGAAAGTAAAAGAGATATGAAGGGAATGGATAAGAATTACCCTGTCAAGAACTTTCCAGGAATTCACATTATCCTGCAGAGCAAGGAGATCAGATTAAAACAGAAGGACTGAGTACTACTGAAATACAAGAAAGACAGAAACGAAAAATCCAGACCAATAGAAGTGATGTAAGGAGGTAAGGAAGTAGATATGGGAAAGAAAAGTGGGGGAAAGAAAGGAGTAGATTTTATGTGATGGAGAGCGTTAAAAGTTAGGTCTGAAATTCTGTCGGGGTATTGGGATAAATTTAATTGGAGGTTATTAGAAAAACATATGGAAAGTTAAATGTAGATTTTTAATTTTAGGAAAAATGAAATACATAATACATATATGATAATACCTTATGTCTGAACAGTAATTAACAGTCTTTATCATGTAAACCCCAATTTTGTTTAAAATAGTGACTTTTTAAATATTCAGATGACACAAGGAAAAGAACTACACACACACTTACATCGAGTGTTATTAAGTGTTATTTTATAACATCTCAGATTTAAATTTTATAAGTAACAGCCACATTCATGTAGACATGCATAAATCAACACACATAGTAAAAACTAAATATCGAAGATGACTGTATCTGGAAAAGGGCTGTTGTGAGAAAGTGTCATAGAGGAAGTGGTACTTCGTTATGAATCTTTAAAAATAGTTGAATTTTAAAATCACATAGAAGCGGCTGGGGATTTAGCTCAGTGATTAGAGTGCTTGCCTTGCAAGCACAAGGGCCTGAGTTTGATCCCCGGCACCACACACACACACACAAAAAAAAAACAAAAAACAAAAACAAAAAAATCACATAGAAGCATTACTTTTCAAGTGTTTAAAGAAATAATACGATTTACTAATGAACAGCTGGGCAATACAGAAACACAAAAGATACAATGAAAAATAAAAAAGAACCTTCTGATCTACTGAGAGATAGTTCAAAACTTATTTACATATGCATTTTTTGTATTTCATTTGAATCATGTCCACTTATCATTTCAGTAAATTTCAATAATGTCTTCCACATATCAAAAGTATTATACAGAAATATCATTTTCATTTTTTTCAAGTTTTCAGGCTGTTTCCAGTTTTAATTATTCTAAGTAAGACAGAAGTCATCTCAAAGTAATAATTAAATTTTCTCCATAATATTTGGTAGCTTTTTAAAATGTTAAATATCTGATACATCAGCAATTTGATTTGTTTTGTTACATAAAATGAGGCAATAAGTTCATCCATTTTAAACAATTAAGTAATATTACATAAAGGTTTTGAACAGTTCAATTTCCCTACTAATTTTGAATTTTTCCCTTATTGCAAATGTATGGGTATACTTTGGTATAGTCTTGTTTCTAGTAATAGATTGAATTTTACTGTCTTCTTCAAATTCTTATTCTATCATCTATTTATTTACTTAATTTAAATAATCTAAAAGGACCACAAGTAAAATGCTGAAGTAGTATCAATCATTACACAAAAATTTTTGTTGATTTTAGAATAAAACCTATATTTAACCGTTAAGCAAAATACGTGTCAGACGGACATATCAGCCATTTCCAAAATACATAAAACATGGCATTTTTTATTTTATGAAAAATTAAAACTTCACAACCAACTAATAAGAGATGCACAATAGCTAATATACTGTGCATTATAATCTTAAAGGTAGTTACTCCAAGAACGAGGCTTAGACAAAAAAAGACTCTCTCTTACAAAGAAACATGGTATTTATGGAGGAGCACTACTCTGCCGTAGGGAAGAATAAACTTGAGTCTTTTGTGGGAAAATTGATGTACCTTCAGATCATAACGTTAAGGGAAATAAATCAGACACACAAGCTTAAACACTGCATGGTTTCTCTTATATGAGTAACCCAAAATATAAATAAAGAGCAAAATAAAAGATAACAGAAAAAAGAGAATGTAGATTTTTTGCAAAAAGGATGAGGATGAAGAGATGGAGGGAAGGAAGAAGGAAGGAAGGGAAAGAGATGAGAAAAGAATTAAGATGTGCTATGTGGATGTACCAACTCCCCACATGAGATGTAATCATTATGAACTACAAACATGCACTATTAAAAAGTAAAAACAGAAAAAAATACAAACCAAAACTCCAATGTTATGTCACCTCACATGGGTTGAGATGACCATTATCATAAAACCAATCAAAGCAAAGCAAGGCAGATGACAACAGAGTGGCAAACCTTGAACCTTGTTGCTAGGAATGCAAAATTTTACCATCACCATGAAAAACTCTACAGAATTCCCTCAAGAAATGAAAAAATAGAACTACTTTATGATTCTGCATGCTTACTTCAGGATATTTACCCAAAACAAAAGAACTTAGGACCTCACAGAGATACTAGAACCCCCCCCCCCCCGACTCATCAGAGTCATTCATAATACACAAGATGTGGAAGGAACCTAAATGTCCATGAATGGATAAATTATTAAATGAAACAGAAAAAAGTAAAAGTTTAAAAACAAAACTTTGTAGAAATAATAGATCTAATTAATAGGGTTTTGCTCTTTCTCTTCATTACTTACTGTAGATATTTACTATGGATAAATATTAAACATCTTTCAATTGCCTTGCAGCATGAATTTTTTGTTTGTTTGTTTGTTTCTTTCCTTCTTTTTTGGACAGTATCTCCCTATGTAGTTCAGGCTGGTCTTGAACTCATGTGTACCCCAGGCTGGTCTTGAATTTGCAACTATTCTCCTGCTTCAGCCTCCCAAGTTTCACACTCAATTAAGAAAACCACGACTTTAATTTTGCCTTTATAGTTAACATGGAAAAAATATTCTTTTGCTTAGGTATTAAGTCAGCCATGCATTCCTGAAATAAATTGAACTTGGTCACATATAGTATGCTTTCTCAAGTCATTAGGTTAATATGCTAATACACTGATAGAAGAGATTAACTCTAAATTTTATTTTTTCTTTTGTCTTTTTTAGGTTTTGCTAGCAAGAGCATCCTGGCTGCATAAAAATGATTGAAAGTGTTTCTGTTCTCTAAAAGAATCTATGTTGTGATTGTGTGATTTCTTCACTACTTGATAAGAATTCACTGGCAAATCAACCAGGTATGGAAGTTATGTCAATTTATATGTTCATTTTTATAAATGAATTTTATATGTTCATTTTTATCAATAATCTTTTATAGTACCATTTAGGTGTCTCTTTGTCAAAAGTCTTAGTTCTTTTGCCCAGAAATTTGTATATGCTTTACAAAATTTCAAATCTAATAAATACTGTAATCAATAGATCTTCCTATTATTTGTTTAATATCTACAGGATTCCTGTTAATATATCTTTCCTCTTTGTGGTTATTTTGTATTTGTTCTCATTCTTTTCCTTTTTTTCTTTTGATCACTCTTAAGAAATATTTTACAGGTTCATCAGTTTTTAAAAAACAAATATTTTCGTTATTATTTTATGTTTATTGTTTCTATCCACTTTTTAAAAGATGGCAATTTTCTAACTTTTTGAAAAATGTTTGTAACTTTAATTTATTATAGCATTTCCTGTGTTTCTTTAAAGTTAAGCATGTTTTTGTATTTCTTTAGTTGTATCTGACAAGCTTTTATGTCATACTATCATTATATTTGGTTCAAAATAGTTCTTTGTTTCATTAACTTATGAACTATTTAATATATAGGCTTTTTAGATACTCAGTAATTTTGTTTTGTTTTGTTTTTTTCTTCCAGGAATCGAACTCAGGGCCTTGCGTTTCCTGGGCAAGCACTCTACCACTGAGCTAAATTCCCTGCCCCTACATATTCAGGAATCATCCATGTATTTTTTACTTATTAATTTTAGCTTAAATTTATGTGGCCAGCAGAAGTGATCTGTATGATTTCAGTGCTTCAGATATACACTGTCATACAAGAAGTAGTGTGCATGCTTTTCGTATTTGAAAAGACCTACATTTACCCACTTTATTGGTACAGTTTTCCATGCATTACAATTTTTAATTTTGGTGCTCAAATCTTTAATATTTTTAGCCAGTTGCCAAGAAAAATACATTACAATTTCTAGTATTTAATGGTGGATTACCCTTTATTATGTTTTAGCCATTATTATTATTTATAAATTGAAGCTATACTATTTGATATTGTAAGATTGTCAAAATTTTCCTACTTTTGGTAGATTAACATTTTCTATAGCATTCTTTTCCTCCTAATTTTTAGTGACGTTTCTTGCTTTATAATCTATGGTGTCAGATATAATTTTATTTTTTTCTAAATGATATGTGAATTGCATAAACTTTTTGCATTATTTTACCTTTCATATTTGATCTTTAAGTTGTAATAAATAAATGAAAAGAAACACAGTAATATTTATTTTTTAATTCAGCATGATATTCTTTATCTCTAATTGGATTATTATGTTTATTTTCCTTTGATTCTGTTATTTCATTATTAGTTTTCTGTTTATATCAGAATTTCTCAATTTATTTTTTATCTTTTTTCTGATTTTCTGTACTTTTAAGTATTTTGAGTTAGTTCATATTTCTGTATACTGTGTTGATATTCACCAATGTTCTTCTCATATTTTAAAATTATCCTAGATACAATAACATGTTTCTTTGGGCTTTTAATGTTTAATACAATTACATTTTTACTAATTCTTAGAAAATTCTGGAATATAAAACATTCTAATTTTATTCTCACCTCCAAATTATTTTCTAATATCATATTTATTTTAATTCTCTATATATTTTAACTCATACAAGTATTTTTTATAGATTTCTGTTAAAATTTATCTAAAATTACACAAACTTACAGGCAATTACACAAGCTTACAGACCACAATTAATTGTGCCTTTTGCTTATGACAGTGAGCAATGTAAACAACCATCTACATAGAGCAGTAAGTCACAACTGTATAAAGTTACTATAGTACCCAATGTATGTGTCACTGATTTAAGTTTGGGTTATTAAATTCTTATTTTTAAGATACCATTATTCCTCTTGATTCCCATTCCCCTCCCCCTTCGCCCTCTTCTTGTTCCCTTGAACCCTTTGTCTATTAGCTTATATCTAATACTTCGTCTTTTTGTATCCACTGTTTACCCTTTTCTTTTGTTTGTATTTTACCTCATTAAATGAGGGATACCACGCGGTATTCCAGCTTGAGAGACTGGTTTATTTGACTCAACGTTATATTTTCCAGGTCTATCCATTTTCCTACAAATGACTCTAGTTTGTCATTCTTTATAGCTGAATAGATACCACATTTTGTTTATCCAGCTATCCACTGATGGGTATACGGGTTGCTTCCAGAATTTAGCTATTACAAATTGTGCTGCTATAAACATTGTTGCGCAAGTATCTCTGTAGTATGATGTCTCTAGCTCTTCAGGAAAGATACCTAGTAGGGGGAATGTCTGGGTCATAATGTACACCAATGGAACAGAATTGAGGACACAGAAACTTCGCCAGACATAGTCAAATACATGATCTTTGACAAAGGATCCAAATACATACATTCGAGGAGAGATAGCCCATTTAACAAATGGTGTTGGGAAAAGTGGTTGTCAGTTTGTAGAAGAAGGAAATTGGACCCATATCTTTCACCATATACTAAATTAAAATCAAAATGGATCAAAAATCTAAACATCAAGACAGAAACATTAAGCCTTCTGGAAGACAGAATAGGTAAAACACTTGAAGACATAGGAGTAGGAAAGGACTTCCTAAACAGAACCTCAATCACACAGGAAATAACAAGAATCAACAAATGGGACTACATTAGACTAAAGAGTTTCTGTACAGCAAAAGAGTCAATTAGGAGGGTGAAGAGAAAACCCACAGAATGGGAAAAAATCTTTGCTAGCTACTCCTCAGACAGAAGACTAATATCTAGAATATACAAAGAACTCAAAAAAATTAAACTACCCAAAATCAATGACCCACTCAAGAAATGGGCCAGAGAAATGAACACATATTTCACAGTGAAAGAAATACAAATGTTCAATAAACATATGAAAAAATGTTCAACATCTATGGCCATTAGAGAAATGCAAATTAAAACAACTCTAAGATTCCACCTTACCCCAGAAAGAATAGCAATTATTAGGAAGTCAAACAATAACAAATGCTGGTGGGGCTGTGGTGAAAAGGGAACTCTCCTACACTGTTGGTGGGAACGCAAACTAGTACAACCATTATGGAAATCAGTATGGAGATTTCACACAAGTATTTTAATTATTTTCTGTACTGCCAGTAGGCATTAAAATTTATTCACATGGTTACCCTTTCTGTTGACTTCATTCCTTGCTATATATACTGAATTTCTTATAACGCCCAGGTTTTCTGTAGATAAGAGTTTACTCTTTCTTCTCTCTCCTCTCTCTCTCTTCTTTTTTTTCACTGTCATTGAATATATATATCACTTAAAATGGAACTGTAGGTTTGCTAGTACTTCTCTTAAAGCATATTGAATTATACAATTTTTTTTTTCTGGATTCTAGCTTGTGGTGGACTTACCGTGGTCAGCTTGAGCAGGAACGCCCAGCTGGACTGAGTTGGTGTGCTTCTGGGCATAGAGGATCCACCTGAGGATTGTTGCTCACATAACATAAAGTAGAACAGAAGCAGGAGATAGGTGCCGGCTGTTTCCCAGGAGAAGCTCTGTTGCAGTAGTTCTCCTGAAGGGGACTCAGCTGTTTTCTTTGCAGAAGGTGGGGGGGCCTTGTCATCAGGGATGGCTGCTGTTTGCTAAGGGGGAGCGCTAGTCTTCACCTCTGCTGCGAGCATCATATCTTGGTTCCAGTATAGATTTTTTAGCCTTTTAGTGCAGACACGGACATACAAGGGACATTGCCGTGGGCTTCCAGCCCTTGATTGGATCTTTCAGGTCTCCAGTGCATAGACAGACATCTGGCCCTCTTCCTGCGTTTGGCTTGTGTGTGTGAATGTTGTAACTTGGACTTGTGCTGTATTAAATCTGCTCTCTTGCAAACCACTGACTCTAGAAAATAAACTAATACATGGCTTTATCTTTGCTATGATGGCTGAACAATTAGTAATGTTGCCACTTTGTTGATAATATAATTTTGCTAGATTCTCTTAAAATTTTTATACTTCCACTTAACTTTCAAACATTTTCCTTTGATTTGATAAGGTGTGGTAGTCTTATTGTATTGCTTTGAGACCACTGAACTTTCTGAACTTATGGTTTGGTATCTTGAATCACAGAGTAATTTATAGATATTGGGCAGAAAACAACACAGGAAAGTGATCTTTGAAAAAAAGAGTATGAGCTAAACCCCATCTCTGTCCAAACTTACTGCCTGAAAGATACTTTTAGGCCCAGGTAGGTGGAGGAGAATCTTAAATAGATCCTAGTTCCCCTGATTAAGGAGCCGGAATATGGAGTTTAGGGTGGAAAGCCTGAGCAATTTTCTCCATAGAAAAGTATACAGATAATAATGCAAGGATTACACTTGAACATAAAATCTTTCCTTAAAACTTTAAGCTATATAGTTCTTAGGACAGTTTTAGAAACTATTAGAAGTTCAGTATGACTGAACTTCATGAAGATCCTACAAGGTTATGACAAGAGATGAGGATTCAAGTTACTGGAATAGAAGGTTATCTTTTATGCTATTCTAGAGAGTTTAAATTGTTCTGTGAAGTAATGGGAACAAATTACAATAATTTAGACAAGGACATGACATAGTTAGACTTGTATTTTTTAAAAAAATTACAAGTGAAGAACGTATTTCCTAAAATTAAAGTTACATGAAGCTTCACTATTTGTTACAATACCTAAATCCTCTCTTGACTCTTATTTTCAGGAAAATACCTACCTTATACCATTCATTGGATACTTAGGAGAGTTTTCAATGTACAGGGACTTAGCTTATGGACTCAACTCGTGTTATGTCCTCCCTCTGTTCCCGACATTTAGCGTGTCTTTATTACAGACTGAGATGGTTTCTCACGGTACAAGACAGTGGATATTCTCCACTTTATAATTGTTTAGGCAGCAGAATTCAATTTGTCTATAATTGTCATTGTTTTAGTAAACTTCCATTGTTTGTAAAGCATCCGCATTTCCCCAAGAGCCCCACTTGAGAAGTTGAATCCTAAAAGATTTTAGCATTTCACAATTGCAGATTAATCCCTCTTTACATTGTCCCTTCCAACATCGTTGGGAATTTTTAGCATCACAGGCATTCTTCCTGTACCATGAGTTTCTCCTCTCTTCCATCTTTTTTTTTTTCATTTGCAAATACATTCAAGAATTCTCACTGTTCCTTATGTACTCAAATCCCTCATGGAAAAAATCCCTCTCTTCTTTCAAATCCACTTGCCTTCTGACTTCAGCCATTGTCACTTGATTAAAAGTATTTTGTTTTGTTTTTAATAAGAACAATTTAAATTAAACTGGATAATTTTGAATTTTTGTTTTATTACATTTTTAAATTATTTTTCATTACAGCTTCAACTCCATTGATTTCTTAAAAAAATTAATTGTGGCTTTCTTCTAACCTTTTGTTAATGGTTTTGCTTCTTCTAATTTACTCACTTGTTTTTTTATCACATATTCAGAAATACTGCTATCTCCCTGGGTTATTCCTAGTCTACCTTATCCACTTCTAAATCATCAACAACTTGCTTATACATAGATAAAATAGTTTTATTCATTGAGCTTTGTGTTAACAGAAGGTGTACATTAGTACAACACAGAGAAAATCTCAGTATCTTCCAACAGTTTTAAGGTTAGAGTATTCGAGTGTAGGAGAGGCAAGAGATACGATGAAACAGAAACACGGAAGCCAGATTATACCTAAAGTTGTGTGCTACAAAGGCAACACGCAAAGAGGAAAAATACAATACAAAATTTTAGAAAAATATTTTAGAAAAAAGTACATAATAAACACTTTTTTCCTATGTCATTTAGGTGTGGGCTACATATTCTAGGAAAAGTAATTTCTTAAATAGAAAAATAATTTATTCTTTTATATAGTAAACCAAGCCATACACACTGAGACCTTCGTTGATGAAACAGAACAGAGTAAATCTGTTGAATCAGATCTTTCAGTCATTACTGCACTAACTGGTCAGTACTTGCTCTTGACTTTTGGGATTACCTGTGTTTATCTCACCCAGATTCATCAGTCAGCTATACCATTATATGAACATTCTTCCAACTAAGACTAAAATTTCTTTGAATATTACATTCAGTTATTTTCTTTTACTGAAAATCAACTTCCCAAAGAATCTTGACTAAAGTTCATACTGTGGAGAAGCCAGGGTGTACAAAATAGTTATAAAACCCAAAAAATGTATATAAATGTTTCCAGGTAAACAAAGTTTTATAATCCGTGTAGCTAAATCAGTGTGAAAGATATTTAAACTAAGAGAGAAACATGCTCTTTACATATAGCAAAACCACATTGAAATAACTGAACCCATCTCAGAATACAAAAGTATCAATTCCATCAGTTCAAATGATTATAGATATGTGAGTCCTTAAGTGAATATATCTCAGTCAGTATTGCAGTATGTTATTTTTTTAAATCCACACTGACCATAAAATTGAGTGACGGAGATCTAGGACATTTATTTGGAAAATATGTAAAATATATTCCTCATGATATGATGCCCTTAATTATTACCTACAATAATTTTGTTGTAATGGTTTAAATCCGTGCTAATCCCCCTTGCTAATCTGTAAAGGAAAATTTATTTCATTCACCTCTGTAGTTCTAGGGCCTTATTTTGTGATATGAGGGGAAGTACATAACTAGTTATTAAGTAATGATTAAATGAGTGAATAATAGGTAGTTCACCGGTGTTTGATTCCATAAAATAAACTGCTAATATAGGTATTACTGTGTAAATAATCCTGACCCAACTGCAGATTAAAGTACTATACATATTCACATAACATGGATTGCAGTGGTCAGATCTCTCCCTCCCTTTCTTTTTAACTAAGAAATAAGAGTTTAATACGAGCACTAGCCATTCCAGAATCCCTTGGGATCTTTTCTTTGATGTATCTGAAATTTTCCTGACACCATAGAAACAACAGTTGAATGATGAACAGATGGCAGGAGAGCTGTAGTAATTTGGCTGAAAGTAAGATAAGCATTGAAGCATAATGAGAAAATTATATATTTAAATATTTTCCATGCACAGATTAATCTAAAGGGGTGGGCAAGATCACCCAATGACGTTTTATTGAGTTTATTTATTTCATTTTAAATTGTTACTGATTCATTGATATGATGATGGAGGGAGATGTGACTGGTAGTTTAAATGAAAACAGTTTTCAGGTATTATCTTCTTAGAACTACCCAGGGTGAATCCATCCTAATCTTAGTGTAGGAAGGCAGGAATGATATCATCGAGGTGCATAGTTAAAACCTTGGAAACAATCTCATACTCTCTATTCAGGAGAGAAAAAAGGATGAAAATCCCCCAATTGTCCCTTACCTTGTCATCTTTTTAAGGATTATGGGATCAAGGGAGTTTTCATGTCTTGAGACATAATTCTGGTCTTAAAAAATTCTGAAGACTCTTTGATGTTAGAGATAATTGCCACAATCAGGTTTTATAAGAATTGATAGGAAATCTGTCAGCACCTGGGGCTTTTCCTGGGTTTATGGCTTGGATTTGAGGTTTCTCACTTTTAATGATATTGTGTTGTCCGAATGATTGACTTAATGGAGGGAGTGAATTGAAAGCAAGTTCCTATCATTTTTCCTGCAAGGTATGGAATTGAAAAATATGTTGACTAGATTCAAAAACATTTTGAAAATATTAAATGCCTGTCACTTACCTCTCTGAGTTATCAGAATATTTTAATCTGGCATGTTGTTTATGGGGATCTTTTGCAGTATCATAGCCCACAAATGACTGATAAATAAATTGTATAAATTAATCAATATTGGAAGTATTAGAAATGAGTATTCTGTGTAGATTGTGATATTAATGCAGAGAGACAGGAGAATATATATTTAGTGTGACTTTCTTTCTTCATATGAAATGTAGAGTTGATAATTTTTCAATTAAATGAGAAATTGAACAAACTGAACTATGTCTATTCATTTCAATTCTCTTTCTAAAAGATATTTCATAATAATTTTGAAAACCACAAAATAATTCCGCTTTATTATGTTCTATCAATTGTTGTTATTACTGAGGTACTACAAAACTCATGATAATGGACACTAAACATAGCAAGATATGTATAGATATCCAAGCAATTCTAAAAAAATTCTGTGTTATCAGTCTCTATACACATTTGCTCAAATGTTACGAGGCTGATTTTTTTATTCAATGCATACACATATGTACTAAGTTTAAAAGTTGAATGCATACCCTTTTTAAATTAAAATTGTTGTGCAAGTTTAGTAAGATATAAATTTGGTGAAAGAAACTGCTGTATTAAACTCATTTCTTTGTCCAACTTTTTTTTTTTGTGCTTGGGAAATTTCCCTTCGTTTAATTATGTGTGTCTGTTAAGACATTACAGTGCATAACTAGAAGAATACTTAACTTGAGTCACTGAGAAATGTGTGAGACTCTAGGCTGGCTAATCATCTCACAATGCCAAGGATGCCTAAGAAATCTTTTATGCAATACATTATAATGATGTTGAGAGAGAACATACTTAACTCTGGGATAGAGAACCACATAGCCTGTAATTGCTGAGGTTCAACTTGGTGTTTTATGTGCAGAGATATCTAAAACAAAGAGAAACAGAGATAAGCAACTTAAAATATGAAAAAGAAAATAGGGAAGCAAAAGGGGGACTACAGAGGAGGGAATGAGAGAGAGAGAGAGAGAGAGAGAGAGAGAGAGAGAGAGAGAGAGAAAGAGAGAGAAAGAGACATGATTTGTTATCATTTTATTTTGTGGATCTTCAGGTCAGCAATATACAAAGCCAGTGCTATCACTTTGACTTTGCGGTATGTTAACCAACACATGTTTGCTTAAGTTTTTTTAGTAGGGTTTCTGTTACTTATGACTAGAAGAATTGGAACTTACACATTAATTTAACAGTGAAATTTGAAAAATGAGTACTAATTAATTAAGGAAAACAAAAACCTATACAATCTACACTGTATTTAAAGGACCATGATGAAGAAAAACATATAACTTCCTGGTGGAAATAGATATTTACTTATAAGTGGCCAATAGTGGCTTTAAATCTTCCCTTGAAAGGGATAGATTCGGGGAGTTGCTATCAGAATGTAAAAATGATTTTTTATAATACTAAAGATCTTTATTCTGAAGCTAAAATAAAAGAAGAGACAAGTAGTTCCAATGATTCTAAAATTCATTTTCTAATTTGGTTGGTATCTGAATATGTAAAAAGTTAAATAATAACTTAGAAATATTTAGAAGTTTAATTTAGTGGTTTATGTTGGAAATAAATCACAGTTTTGCTGATGACTCTAGTCATCTTTGAAGTAGTTTGGAATAACTGCAGTAGTGAGGACTGAACAAGATTTGGGGTTTATATGATGAATGCTGGAACTAGTAGGCAGCTGCCTATATATCCATTTTCATTCTTAGCTGTGTAGGAGGAAGAATCTTTATTCAAAATATTTACAGAGTGCCTATTCTGTTGCAGTCACTGGGGATAAGTGAACAAGGCAGAACCTGTTCCTTTTCTTCAAAGACTTTACAATACAATAAAGAATATATTCAAACGGTATCATTTACTATGATACAGTAAAAAATTTAAAAAGAACAATGCTGAGGGATGAATGAAGTCTGTTAAACTCATATAAGTATCATCTTACCCCAATTTAGAGATTCATCAAAGTCTTTCTGAATGAATGGCTATCAAAATGTATTCCTGCAAGATAACTGGAAATTAGTGTATAATAAAGTCAATGGATCGATGCAAATAATTAAAATAACATGTACAGAAGTCCAGAAGACAGTAGGGATGCTATTGCAAGTTTTTCAGTATGGGTCAAACAGGCCTGTAGATGACAATCAGAAGAAGGTAAGGATGGAGAAGTAGTCAGAAACCAGATTTAGGAGACTAGGATAGTATCATACAAGGAAGTAATAAAATATGGAAGGTAGTACCTGAAAAAAAGAAATTATTTCAAATAGAAAAAGGTGGTAAACTCAATGATCCCTGCAGTCCAACTTCTTTTCCCTTCATTCAACTGAAAATATTCTCATCAGAGTCTGTAACTGTTTCTTTCTGCTGTGTTTAATATATACATTTCAGTTCTTTAAAAATTTCATCTTGGGGCAAAAAATCACAGACTGGGAGAAAATTTTTGCCGGCTGTCCCTCAGACAAAGGTCTAACACCCAGAATATATAAAGAACTCAAAAAGATCAAACCCCCCAAACTTAAAGACCCAATCCAAAAATGGGCATCTGAAATGAATAAACATTTCTCAGATGAAGAAATAAAAATACCAAATAAATATATGAAAAAATGTTCAACATCATTGGTCACTTGAGAGATGCAGATCAAAACAACACTAAGATACCATCTCACTCCAGAAAGAATAGCTATTATCAAGAAATCAACCAATAACAAGTGCTGGCGGGGCTGCGGGGAAAAAGCAACCCTCCTGCACTGTTGGTGGGAATGTAGACTGGTCCAACCACTGTGGAAATCAGTGTGGAGATTCCTCAGAAAACTACAACTAGAGGTTCCATATGACCCAGCTATTCCTCTGCAGTGATATATGCACAACCATATTCATAGCAGCACAGTTTGTAATAGCTAAGTCTTGGAAACAACCTAAATGCCCAACAACTAAAGAAGTTGTGGTTTTTCTACACAATGGAGTACAACACCGCCATAAAAAAGGATAAACTAGAGTCATTTGTATGTAAATGGATGTTCCTTGAGAACATACTGTTAAGTGAAATAAATCAGACACTTATCAGTACACATCGAATTGTTTCTCTGATATGAGAAACCATAAGTGTAAATAAGCACAAAGGGGTATAATAGATATGTTTAAAAAAAAGAGAGATAGTATTCAAAAGAGAGGAGAACTAGATAGGGAAAAGGGGGATAAAGAAGAAGATTAAAAAAAAAGTAAGATGAAAGGGAAAAAAATGGAAAAGTGTAAATAAACTTGTTGCAAATAGAGAGGGGTGGGTGAATGGAAGGGTAGGGAGGGGAAGAGGGGGGAAAACCAAGATACATCATGTACAGGTACAAAATAACCATGTTGATTATGATCATTATGTATATAATGTACCAATACATGTTCTTGGTAAAAATAAAAAAATAAAAATAAATAAATAAATAAATAAATAAATAAAAATTTGATCTTTAGGGTTAAAAAATATAGTAACTTCCTTCCTGTAGAGACAGACCCACACTGTGAGTCAGAGAATCACAGGATTCTTGCCTTCTCTCTGACTCTTGACCTAAGTGACATTCTCTCACCTCTAACACATTAATACAGCCTTCTGCCCAAAGCCGCTGGTGGATTTTCCATGCAATTTAGAGTAAGCACTTAAGGACAATCGTGAAAAATTCAAATCCAGAGGAACAACATGATGCTATCTGGGTGTTTTCTCATTGCTTCATTTATCCCAGTTTTGGAGTTGAAGAAGTTTGCAACCCAAAATACTGCCTGACCTTCCCTCCAAAAACAAACGAAAACTACTTTCTTTAACCAAAGAACAAAAAAAGTGAACACATAATGAGAAAGAAAACTTGTAGGCGATTACTTCTGTACTCCAGGCAAAAACAACTGACAATGAACTATAACTCTATCCACACGCCTCCTATCTATGGTCTATAGGGTACTAGACATACCTCCCCCTCAAGTGGAGCTATCAAGTATCCTGAACTTCCACTGGGGTTTTGTCAGAAAAGACCACGTGGGCAGAGTTTAGACCTAAAGCATATAATGTATACAAAAGTTAACTCAAAATAGAGCATAGCTTTAAATGTAAATCGCAAAACTGTAATATGAAAGAAAAAAATCTTAAGCATCTAGGGCAAGACAAAGAATTCTTGGTTTTAACGCCAAAAGCATGAATCATAAAAGAGAAAATAAACCTCATCAAAATTATGTTTTTTTTTTATTTCTGTAAATAATGTCACTGGAATTTTGATACAAATTGCACTGACTCTTCAGAGTTTAAGGTAGGATAGATATTTTAATGATTTTAATTTTTTGACTCCATGAACATATCTTTCTATTTATTTGCATCAAATTTGTTTCATCAGTGCTTTACAGTTTTAAGTAAACAGATTTTCCCTTCTGGGGTTAAATTTATTCCCAAGTGCTTTCTCAAGTATTCTAAATGGAGTTGTTTCCTTGATTTCTTTTTCAATAGTTCATTGTTAGTGTACAGAAATACTATTAATTTTACATGTTGATTTTCTGTTGTGAAAATTTACTAAATTATTACTTCTAACAGTTTTTGGTGGCATCTCCAGAGTTCTCTATACATGAGTTCACCTTATCTGCAAACAGACGCTATTGAAATTCTTCCTTTTCAATTTGAATTCCTTCTATTGCTTTCTCCTTCCTAAGAACTCTAACATCTAAAATAATCAAACAACTCATGTCAAGGAAGCAAATACTGTAAACTGATTAAAAGTGGGCAAAGTAACTGAATAGATACCAATCAAGAGAAGATATACATATGCATATCTTACTATGATTACCAAGCATATTCAACAAATTGATGCAAATTAAAACCGCGGTGATATCACCTCACACAGGTTAAAATGTTGACAGCAGACATTAAGTGCTGGAGAAGATGTGGAAAAGAGGGAATTTTTAGATAATGTTTCCTGGAATATAAATGAGTACAGCCATTATGGAGAACAGTATGAAAGTTTCTCCAAATATTAAAAACAGAACTACCACATGATCCAGTAATACCACTACCAGATATACATCCAAAATCAAATCAGTATGTTGAGGATATATCTGCATTCACAGGTTATTTGCAAAATTATTCACAGTAGCCAATATCAATTCAAGTGCTAATCAACAGATGAATGGAAAAAGAAAATGTGGTGTATATACACAACAGAAAATTATACAGCCTTTAAGAATATCCTGTCATTTACAACAACATGGATGAACCTGGAGGTCATAATGTTAAGTGAAATAAGTCAGGCACAGAAAAAGACTGTATCATTTCACTTTACATTGAATCTAAATCTAAAAAGGTGAACTTAAAGAAGCAATGAGTAGGATAACGTACACAAGAAGCTAGAACACAGGAAGATTAGGGAAAATGTTGATCAAAGAATGTATGATTTTAGTTGGACATGAATAGTAAATTCTAGAGATGTACTGCATATTGTGGTGACTATAGTTAATAACAATATATTGCATACTTGAAAATTGCTAAGAGATTAGATTTGAACTGTTAAAATGAAGAATGGCTGTATGTGTTAATTAGCTTGATTTAGCCAACCCATAATGTATGTGTAACAAAATATCATGCTATATACCAAAAGTACATAACTTTTATCAATTAAATATACATACAGACAGAAACATCCTATTAAGGGGATGAAATTAAGCTAATACTAGCAGTTGCAAACCACATTGTGACAAAAGACTTCAGAATACATAAAGCGCTAACAAAGCTCACCAATAAAAACCAAAAAAGCTAATAAGAAAATCAGTGAAATATATGAATCAACATTTCACTATAAAAGGCAACACATGACATCATGGAAAATGAACACATAGGAACATATTTACCAGCTTTACATCTGTTAGATAAATGTAGATTAAAATCACAATGGGATATCACTGCACATCTATCAGAATGACTAAAATAAAATATAATAAGAATACTAAAGTCTGGAGGGTGCAGAGAAACTGATTCAGTCATATTGTGAACCGCAATATAAAATTATTCAGCCTTTCTGGAAAATAGTTTCACGGTTTCTTAATAAACAAAGCATGCAAATACTGTGCCAGGAATTCTAGTAATTGCACTTCTAAGTATTTGTCTTGGAAAAATAAAGACTTATTTTTACACAAAAACTATGAACAAAAATTTTATAATGTCTTTATTTATAACAACCAAAAGCAGGTAAAATCTTAAATGTCTTGCAACAAGGGAATAAACTGTGGTACACTCCTCCCAAAAAAGAACAAGTAAATGATATGAACAAAAACTCAGACAAATTTTTAGAGAATGGTGCTGAGTGGAAAAATATTGCATGTTACATATTGTTTGATTTCAGGTCTGTAAGATCTTTGAGGAGATAATATTACAGAGAACAGAAAGGCATGTTTTCAAAATGTATCGTGCTTATGTTGGACAGATGTTAGGTTTAGTACTTTCTATTCTTATCATCAGGAGTTTTACGTTTGAGAGCTTGTGATGGCTGAGACTGAGTAGAAAACAACTTTTTGAGGAGATTGGAGTGCTTATAAAAGGGAAAAATTTGGAATCTTGTGCTCTTAGAAAGATTCGGTACCTTGACTGTATCAATGCTTACTATAATAGCATCATATTATAGTTTTGCAAGATGCCCCCATTGGGAGAATATGGAAAAAGAGTAACTGAGGTTTCTTTGTATTATTGTCTACAAATGCTTACGGATCTATAATTATCTCAAAATCAGGAAACATAGTTATAACTATTATTATGGCTTGACCTATAGCAACACCAACCTGTATTCAGTGGCTGTATGAACTTCAGTGAGAGACTTTATCTCTGTAAGTCATTGTTTCTTGCCCGTGGAGAATCTCAGTTCCATATCTCGCCACAAATAGGAAAAGACGGATCTGTGAGATTTTTAGGAAGACTACTGAACAGTTTTGGTTTATTGGATTGTTGATGTCCTAATACAGAAATCTTTAATACTATATGTTATAAACATTTGAATGGAAAATTAAATTCATACCGAATGACCACATTTTACACCATAAAAATCAGACTTTGTTGTGTTTTGCTTTGGCTCGTGAGATATTTTCAAGCACAAAACAAATGAAAATCTAAAAGAACTTTATACAGTTGGAAGGCATGACATTTAGTGTAATTTGCGTCAAAAAAAAGTACAAATGGAAGTCAAAAACTTCAAATTTAAATAATAAAACATAAAATGCATGTTCTAAGTTGTCAATTGACAGCTTTTCAGGTAGATGACATGTGCACTGTAGGAGTAAAATCATATTTTATTTTTAGACAATTGCAAGCTACTTACTGGGTAGTGGGGAAGTTGAGACTCATTTATCTTTTATTACTTAATACTGCTTTCTGTTCATGGGATAGGCTAAGGTAACCTAGGTAAAAGAGGTAAAGCTAAGAGGTAGAAAGGTGCTAAAAATAATGACTTCTCGTGGTACATAAAACCCTTCCATCAGTACATATCTACTATGTTTTCAAAAGGTACAGTACTTTTGTTAGGCAGATGTCAGAATCTGTACTTTCTATTGTTATCATCAGTAGTTTTACGTTTGAGAGTTTTGTGATAGCAGATTTAGAAAAATTTAATAAAAATTGTCCTTGAGAATAATAATATTGTGAAAACCAAGAGAAAAATTTGATGAGGTTTCAGACTTCTGTTTCTTAGAGGTTCTCCCAATAACTAGCATTGTGTGGTGTAAGTTAAAATAAATAGAACATGTATATCTTACTTGTGTTCTTATTTCACCCAACACACATATATACACACACTTTTAGGGTATTTTAATAGTTTCACTGATAAGTTCAGTAAGTAATGATGTATTATAAATAAACATAAATGAAGATTATATTAAATAATATTGTATGATGTAAAGGCAAATGCTAATTTTTGCTAATTGGATTTTTTTGTAACTCATGGTGAAACTTCTAGAATGTGTTACAAAAGCTTTTAAAACAGAAATAGCATAGAATTGCTTTTTGTTTGTTTGTTTGTTTGTTTTCATTTCTCATGAACCAAACTATGCTATTTATTTGGGGCTTGAAGGCTGCAGAGGAAAAACCATTCTCAAAAAAAAAAAAAAATCCAGATATAAACAATGAAAATATACCCTTAATGTTAGCTAAATAGTGTGAGATTACTTAGAGGAAAACATGATATATTTGAGAGATATGAAAGTGATCTGCCATATCAAATTCTTCATGAATTCTAATTGGAAAATAAAGAAATTTTTAAAGAGGTTGCAAACGAAAACCAAAGTGATGATTCAAAAAGGAAAAAAGTTTTACTCCATCTTAGGAACCACTGTATGAATTTTACAGCAACCCTTAACCGAATACTAAAGGGTTTCTACTTGGAGGTTCACAAACACGCCACATGAATCCCCCAGTGACTGAAATGATGGCTCTGTGGTTTCTGAATTGGGCTTGAATTGTGCTTCATCCTTGCTAGGTTAGTGCTGCATTAAATTCTAGCTAAAATAATCTCTCTGATTTCATATTGTTTACATGAGACACATTTTCTTCTTTTTGAGTGTTCTTTTACATATATTTAAATATTTACATGGTATCTGGGAATAATTACCATTCAATTTAAAATGGCTTTATGCATTTCATGTATACAAACCAAATTATTTTGGTGATATCCTTTTGTGCCTAGAAACCTGCCCTTTGGGGTGAGAGGTAGAGTTTATTTCAAAGTGAGTGTTTTTACTTTATTGTCATTATTACTAATTTTTTTTTTGCCACTCATCCACCCATTTGTCTTTCTTTTTCTTCCTTTCTTTCTTTCTTTCTTTCTTTCTTCCTTTCTTTCTTTTTACTCTCATGGATTGCTATTGTTATGTATGTTCCATTTCATTTATCACTGAGGGCACCTAGCCTGTGTCATTACAATTAGACATTCTCTGTCTTAGTCCCTTTGGACTGCTGTAACAAAATGCCTATAGACTGTCTGGCTTTCGAACAACACAATTCTGGGGCTGGGAAGTCCGAGATGAAAGTGTCAGTAAATTTATTGTCTAATCTGAGTCTGGTCCCTCATAGACATCACCTCTCTCTAACCTCACAAAAGAGACAGGAGATTTCTCAAGCTGCTTTTCTAAAGGCATTAAACTCATTCATGAGGCCTCTCCATCAAGACCTATGTCCTATCCCCTTAGGCCATTTCCTTGAGCATTAACATTGCAAAATATGAATAAAATATGAATTTCAGGGAGACACAAATATTTAGATCCAGTCTTTTCGCCAAGAAAACTGTCAAAATCAAGCCCTTTTAAATACTAAATTTGTAAACTCTGAAATAGTTCTTAAGGAAACAAGAACTATTAGCTTATTTCTGTTTGGGATAATAATGAAAATAAAATGTTTCAGTGATTTAGAAATGTTCTACCTACTTTCACTTCATCAATAGTCACTTCCTCTCTGTCTTTATCCACCTCTCAAACTAATGTCTTCTGAAATAAAACAAAATAGTCTATAAATTCTGTAATCAGAAATTCACTGACGAAGTCTAGAGCTTTGAATGCATACATATTGCCCATTGATTGATTTTCATCTTTGTAAAAACAATTTACTACCTTTCCACAAACAAAGATGCTTGGTTCAAGTGTTGAAGTGGATAGACACACCAGGAAGTCTCTGGTGACGACAGATGTCAGAATAATGTAATGTCACCGAGAGCAAAAAAAAAATGGATTCCCTTCAGAAGTCATTAAGAAACATAACCCGGACCTATGTTTAATTGAACATGTGGTCTAACTGAAGAAGACTAGAATTTTCTAACCAGAAAATATGAGGGCAATGTTGTACTGACATCAAATCTCAAAAAAAAAAAAAAAACTCTCATGAAAACCAGTGGGAAATCGGTCTTTCTTACCTCACAAATTGGAAACTAAAACTTTTCAATTAATTATTTGTACACCCAGTTAATTTACATGTCTTGGTTTCCCGCCAAAACAGCCCTAGGAACTGCACTCACTGTTCTTGACAATGGTGGAAGTCATTGCCGCTGATTTATACACCAGACATCAAGATTCACAGGAGCTGCTGATCTCACACCTCGTGGAGCAGACGGGTTGAACAAGGCCCTTGCCTTACCCTGATCTACATAAACATTTTCCACTTCTTTTGAGTCTTTCTGTTGCCATAGTATTTTTTGATTTTTCTTTTTAAGTCTGTTGATATGGTAGTTGATATTGCTCGATTTTCTTATGCTTAACATACTTTACATATCTGTCATAAATATTACTTGATCATAATATTTTATGTTCTATTGAATTATTTTTTCTTTGTTCTTCACAGTAGATGTTGGCCTAGCATTTTCCATTCTAATAATGTCTTTTACATTGGTTTTCAGCATTAAGTAATGAGCATCTCATATCCTGTGTTATGACTTTCATCGCTTTTATTTTCTGGAAGAATTTTGGAGAATTGGTATCATTTCTTGCTTAAATGTTTGGTAGAAAACACCAATGAAACAATTTAAACCTTATGCCTTCTATTTTGGAGAATTATTAAAATTGTCTAACTCAAACATATTAATAAAGTTATTCACAGTAGCTCTCCTTACATGAATTTTGTTAGTTCATGTCTTGAAACTAATTGCTGCATTCAATCTAGTTTTCCAAACTTATGACCACAGAGTTGTACATGAATTGATTTAATATATACATTTAATATGCATGGAATCCATAGTGATGATACCACTTTCACTTCTGATTTTGGTAATGTATCTCTTCCTTCTTTTTTTGGATGGCCTGCATTGATATCTACATATTTTATGAATATTTTATTAGAACTTTTGGTATTATTTTTCTTCAGTTCATAATTTTTAAATTCATTGATTTGTGCCTTATTTTTACTTTCACTCTTCTGCTTGGTTAATTCTTTTGCTCCCTCTTGCTTCTAAGATATAAACTTAGGTTATTGACATTAAATAATTTTTTCTTATTTATGATGTAAGGATATAAATTATCCTTTATCTTCTATTTTCACTATCTCTTACAAATGTTGATAATATGGTATTTTTGTGTTCACTTAATTCAAAATAGTATTTCATTGCTCTTGAGATTTCTTGTTTGACTTCTGAACTATTTCAAAGTGTGTCTAATTTTCAAACATAGAAAGATTTTTCCAGTTTTCCTTCAGCCTTGTATTGCTAGGTAACTCCCCTAGGAACTGGGAATATATTTTTTATGATCTCAATACATACTTTGTTAAGGTGCGTTTCATGGCTCAGAATGTAGTCTGCCTTGGTAAACACTAAATCTTAGCTTGAAAACAATGTTCATTCTGTTGTTATTGACTGGCTGGAATATTCTATGAATAGCAAGAACATCTATTTGATTGATGGTTTTTGAGTTCAGTTTTTACCTGGCTGGTTCATTAATTACTGGGAGAATGGTTTTAAAGTCTTCAGATATAACAAAGGATTTGCCTATCAACTCAGTTTATATCAGGTCTTATATATTTTGACATTCTGTCATTAAGTGCATACATTTAGAATTGTCATGTCTTCCTGAAGAATTGTCACATTTATTGTTATGTAACACTGTGCTATATGCCTGACTTTCTATATGCCTATCAGTTTGTTTTGTCTAAAATTAGAATAGCTTTTCCAGATTTATTTTTATTATATCATATTTTCCTGTAACTAACTTTTTAAACTTACCTATGCCCTTAAATTTAAAGTGGATTTTTTTCTTCTTGCAGGTGAGTCAATCAGTATTTTATTTTTGCTATTTGTCATAATTTTTATTGCTTTCTTAAAGTGGAATTCTAAAAATATATAATTGAGTATTCATTCTCAATCCCACTTGGACAAGCCTTTCCTTTTAAACTGGCGTATGTAGAACATTCACATGTAAATTATTAATTATTGGTGTTATTAGACTAATATGTACCATGTTAGTAACATTTTCCTATTCTTCACATTTAAAGTCCACTTCAGTTTTCAATTTTACTTGTGTATAATAAAGTAAATAACTAATCAGTGTTCACTTTCAAATAATATTGCAAATCTTCACATCTACTTCATATGCCTAATAATAGAGTATTTCCAGTATGCTAATTCCATTACTACGATGTTGTTTTCTTTCTTTCCTTTATCTCTCCTTGGTGACTACCCAATATATTATTAGCATTATTTCTTTAAAATATTTTATATTGGAACAATTATTTTACCTTTTATTCTTCCTTCTTTGTAATCTTTTTCTTTTTTTTTTTTTTTAGACAGGGTCTCACTATGTAGTTCAAGCTGGGCTTGAACTCACTGTGTAGCCCAGGCTGGCCACAAATTCACTGTGATCCTCCTGCCTCAGCCTCCTAGTGCTGGGATTACAGGCCTAAACCACCACACCTGGTCCTTCTTTGTACTCTTACATTGTTTTATGTAGGTCTGCATTTCTGATCTAGATCATTTTCCTCTGCCCAGAATAATTTCTTTGAACTCTTTTCTTTTCAGGGCAGAACTGTTCATGATGAACCCTACCCCCATTTTTATTATAAAGTTGTGATTTGCTACTCATTCTTGAAGGATCATTTCACTGAATATAAATTTCTGTGGTGATGTCTTTTTCCTTTCAACATTTTAAATATCTCTCTCCAGACTTGTATGGGTTTCTATGATTAAGTCTACTACAATTCTTTTTTCTTATTTCCCTAAAGGTAATATAGTTTGTTTCTTCTCTGCCTTCATTCGAGTTTTTTCTATGACTGTGGTTTTCTGAGGTTTGATTATGATGTACTTAAATGCAGATTACATGGTATTTCTCTTGTCTAGTGTTTCCTAGACAGAGTGGTTTAAAATCTATTATTTTAATGGTTTAAAATCTATCATTAATTTCACAAAGTTCTTGATCATTATTACTTGAAATAGTTCTGCTTACATCTCTTTATTCCTTTTCTTGTATTCCAGTTATGAAAGCATAGTTCTTGGATATTCTATTTTGTTCTTTTTTATTCTCCTTTAAATTTCTATTAACAAATCTTCAGCTCCATAATTCTTTAGTTGGCGCTGTCAAAAGTATGCCAATAAATGTACGGAAGACATTTTATAGTCTGGGCTGTAGGTCGATGGTTGACCAATTGCTTGGCACACTCAAGGCCCCGGATTCAAGTGTCAACACCACAAAATTTTTTTCAAAAGATACTTATTTTTTTTTAATTGTACTGATTCAATTTCCAGTATTACTTTTTGAAAGATTATTATTTCTCTGCTTACATTACCCACTTCTTGTCTCACTTTTCCGTTATGGCCTTTAATATACAGACTACAGCAATTTTTAATATCTGGCTATGTACTTTCAAAATTTGCGTGATATGTAAGTCTGATTATGATGCTCTTTTGGCAATTTAAAGTTGTTTTTTGCTTTTGCTTTTTTTTTTCTTCTATAAATTCTGCCTTACAGATCATTCAAGCAATAATCCACTGTCATTATTCTGGAATCTCTTTGTATTAAATTCTCTGAGAGGGAGAGAAAGAGGTAGGGAGGGGAGAGAGAGAGAGAGAGAGAGAGAGAGAGAGAGAGAGAGAGAGTTCTACAATCTTACATTTCAATCTCAGGGAGTAGTGGATGTATTTGTTGAGGCTGTAGCCTTCTTATATGCTGTTCCAGTTATGAAACATTTTCTTTCCTTTGTTGTCTATTATTTTCCTGGCTGAACTTTCTCATTTTATTTGTTGAAGCACCAGTTACTGCTAATATGGCCTTTTACCTGCACATTTGATAAGGGAAACCTAAAGAGCGTTGGGGGAGTAATGCCCCACCCCACTGAGAAAGGCTCTAGAAAAGCTTTTCTCCTGGAAAACAGTCCCGTGTTATGAAAAATGTTCTAAGCATATTTTATAATATCTACTCTTCCCCTTCTTCTCCCAGAACTATGATGCTTTTTCTGGATACTCATCGTGAGATCTTGGCGGGGTTCAGAAAAGAAACCTCATGGGCTTGCGGGTCCCCAAAAGATTCTACATGTTCCTTCAAGATTTTCTTATTCTCAATTCAGTTTTCCTTTAGGCTCCATCAATTCTTCATAACTTTTAACATTTTTATTAGTTTGTGGTCCTGATGATTTCAGTTTCAGGTAAGAAAATCTTGATTGCATCTTGTGGGATGGACTATCACTAAATTTTGTGGTGGCGTTTGGCTCAGAAACTTCTGTTCTATGACGAGTACAAAAAAGTCATTGATACTAAGTTTGCTCACATTGTCTTTGTTGTAAGAACTGGGAAGACAACACCCAAGCTCTTTATATGCTCTAAAAGGGAGAGATAAGTGCTTTTAGTTTGTACATCGTATGATATCTTGCATAACTTTTTAACTCTGTTGCTGTGGTGCAAAAGCAACCACGGACGGGATACAAATGGTTATGACTGCATCCCGGTAGAACTTTATTTATAAGAAGACATTTTTTTCTGCATGATATAGTTCATTGATCTCTACTCTGTATTGTACCTGGACTCAAGTCCCAGAAATCAGGAGAGAGTTGTGATAAAGTATGATATCTGCCACAACATTTGCATGATTTGGCTAATTTATGTAGGCAGAATTCAGGTAGGGAATTTGTGTGAAAAAGCTGCATGATTGTGGGATGAAGGAAAAGATACAGAAAGTTAAATCTTGCTAGATTTGTTGATATGAGCCCTCTAAAGGAGAGATTCTGGATTCAGTATTTTAGCTTGATGAGGTAGGAATGGCTTTAACTGTGAGCTTTATTGTTTAAAATATGAACAAACAATTGCCCACAGCATATAAAGATGACAGGTTCAGATTTCCTTTGTGTATTACAGAAGAAGATAATACATTCAGGGACAGAATGATACAGATGATTCATGATATAAGATTTAATCACCTATCGGATCATTTACCATTTTTGTATCAAATAAATTTATGAGGATTGTTCTATTTTGCAGACTCAGAACCCCCTCAGTGTAAGAGAAGACAATAACCTTGAAAACGGTGTTTGCAAATTCTTCCAAAAATGTGTGATGTTCAAGGTGTGGGTGGAAGGTGTGGCTACCCTACCAACCATTCCTATAGAGACCTGCATCGGTCGTCTAACTAGAAGGCAAAATAATCAGAATTCCCAAAGACGACCGGACATTGAAGCTGTAGACCTAGAGTGTTACTATGCCCTACTGGTAGGAGTAAAGGATTATGAAGATCTGATGATCATTTAAGAGATTTTGTTTTATTATTAAGGAGGTTTTGCTTTAGGTCTGTATTACAGTAGGCTTGGTTTTCCTAGAATGTACCTGCATAATTTCACATCACCTATTTTGCCTTGGAAGATTGTATGGGCTAGAAGAATGTATCCCTCCCCAAAGAGTATTGTCTTAGTCAGACCCTCTGAGCAGCATCTTACTTTGGAAAAAGTATGGTAACATTTTTCACTATCGTGTTGCTTTATCTTGTCTGAATGCAAGGTTTCTATTAGTGTATATACTTTTATTCATCTGAGGCCTAAAAAGAACTTACCCAATTGCTACTAAACAACACAAAAAAGAACAATTAAATTAACTTCTGAAATGCACATAAACCAATCATAAACAGCCTTATATGAATTAATATTAATTTTCGCTGAAGCTATTTCATAGACTCAAAATTGAAAAGCATTCCCTTTTGAACCAGTATAGATAGCTCAAGACAAAAGACCATAAAACGTTGATAAAAAAGTGAACTTCCATATCAATCACAGTATATTCAGAAATATATGAATCCACAGTGAGATATAAAAATATTTGTCAGTGCTTAAGATCATTTTTCACAGCCAAATACATTATTTAATACAAAGTTAAAGAGCTTTTACCAAGATTTGAATAATTTGACTGGATTAGATGTCATTATGTGAATATCTCTGTCAGCAATTACTGGGTATAAAAGTGTGAAAACAAGTACAGTTTGTCTAAAATAGACATTTTCCTTTCAAAGGTAATATGAATGTTTCTTTAGTTGTCCTCTTTTATGAAGAACTAGAAATTAGAATCAACAAGGAGAGTGTCAAAAATGTACCTTCAATTGTGTAAAACCAATTTAATTGAGCTTTAGCATCAGAAAGCCTTTACCTTTAACATGAATGGGCCCAAAAGACACTTTCTACTCATTTTGTATGATTAAAGCTACATTAGGAGTAAAAATGTACTAATTTATAGATACAGATACTAATTGCTTAAATATTGAGTTAAAAAGCAGGCACTAATATGTGTGGAATAATTGATTTTTGCTGTAGAAGGAAGCCATAAAAAGGACTTGAAAGTGCTGTCACATTTCACATAACTAGTAAAATCTCAGAATATTTAAAAAATATTCTGAAAGAAAATGTCTTGGGGCTTTCTCACTGAGAATGAATGTGGTTTTAAAAGATCAAATAATACTCACATATGTCAAATACAGGTTTTAATAAAAGTTAGAGATAATGAGTAAAATTAAAGTAGGTCAATTTAAGTAATTTATTTTCCAAAATGAGTCATACATCATAATCACTACTTGTTAAAATATAATTAAAAGCAAAAGTGATATTTATGAAAGAAAACCCAGTTACTAAATATGAAAAATCAATATGAGTTATTCTATCATCTTTTAATTTTAATGTTCATTTCTTTTTATTAGCATATCAGCATTTTGTAGTTAATGGCCATGTAAATATAATAATATGATATTAAATGGGATAAGGGTAAATATCTTGATCATGAAAACAGCGTTCTTTTAGCTTTGCCACCATTATTTTAGCAGTCTGCTATTACTGTGATTGAAAAACAAATTGTGTATTTTTAGCATCCATAAAAAATTCTTGGACATATGTGCCTTATCTCTGGGAACAAATGACTGCAGAAAATGAAAAGCATTCCTTCGACTCATCAAAAATAATTCTAAATCTGAAACATCATCTTTACATATACATAAATTAAATAACAGTTTATAGTGTTTAACAAAAATTTATTCTTTCTACGTGTGTCAGTACCAAGTTTATCAGATCATGATTTCAAAGGAAATATTCTTGTTACAGAGCACAATTTACTTAATAAAAACCTGTCATAATTCCATATAATACCTAATTTCATTTAGAAATTAGACTCTAGGAAACCATGTATTTAGAAAATTTGATTAGACTTCTAAAACCTAGTCAGTGTACTATCTGGAATGGTTTTCTGTGATGGTCATTATTTAAAGGTGACTGTTCTGAAAAATTCTAGATAATCAACATTCACTCCAGGAGTTAATTGCAATTTTTTAATTTTTGAATGAAATCAGTATGAGTCAAATTTTGTGGTTTAGATTTACATGGCCCCCAGAAGTCTCATGTATTCAGAGGTGGGGTTGTTAGCAGGTGACTGGATCACGGGTCTCTGCAGTAGAGTCCCCAACCGAATGTGCTGTAAGCTGTGGGTCCTGGTTGGAAGAGCTGGGTCATGGGCAGTGTGACCTGGGAAGGTGTATTTTTCTCCCTGGCTCCTCCTCCTCCTCCCCCTTCTGCTCCCTCCCCTTCTTTTTACTTCCTGGCTGCGGTGGGTTAAACAGCTTTACTCTGTGGTACCCTTCCACCATCCCTAATTCCTGCTTTGGAGCCAGCCGACCATGATCTGAAATCTCCGAGAGCAGAAGTCAAAATAATTTCTCCTTTAGGGGTGGAAGCTGGGGTTTTTTGTTGTTGTTGTTGTTGTTGTTTGTTGGTTGGTTTTTGGTTTTTAATTCTATCATGAAGAAAACTAATATACCAGAATTGAGAGGAATTTACAGTTTAAGAAAAGTATGTATCATAATATTTACTCTCTTATAAATATAGCAGACAGTAATTTTAAAATATATATGGTGGACAGATTTCAAAGAAGGATTTACTTATAAGTTTAAAACAAAAAGTATCACTATTTCTGTCATATTATGCAATATAGTTGATAGAAATAACAAATTCTGCTTCAAGTCTACTACTAGAACTAGATCTTAACAAATTTCACTCTTGTAAAACAAAATCTGTACTTAATGAAACAACTGATTTAGACTCTATAACAGATTGCACATTGAATTATAAAAATGGTTTTGAGGAAAAACCCTTAAATATTGTACATCATTCAAGGTGACTATGAAAATAAATATTAACTGTCCCTCAAAAAGTTCTTCTGGTAAGTTCACCTAGTAAATTAACACCCATTTTTTTTTCAAATAAAAAAAAGTTTAGCTCTTGGAAGTTGTTCTGGATACACCAAGGATTAATAACATATCACTTTAATCTCTTCCATGACTGTATTTAGTGTCACAAATTCTCTATACTTAAAAATAGGTCTTTCATTGAAATATGTACCAAAAAAAAGAACGTGTAGCTCAATGAGTGTTTATCAATTGAGCACACCCTCGTAACCACCGCCAGGTGAAGAAATTGAACATTACCAGAACCTGTAAATTCTCTATATGGCTCCTTCCCAATCAATACACTGTTGTTATAGAAAAATGTAACTACTGGTCTACAAGTTTTATATGCATTCTTTTTTCTTTTCCACTATTCACAAAAGGAATATATATTACATATTTATAATTGTGCCTAAGTTTTAAAAATCTTTGGTCATTGTACTGTTTGTGAAATACTTTCATGAAATCGCATACCATATTATCATTCTGTTTAACACTCCACTGAATCAATATTCATTCACAATGTTAATTAGACTATTAGTGGATATCTGCTGTTTTAAATATTTGGATATTATAAGTAATGTTCTCACTTCTTTACATCTATATGTTACTGTTGGTGCCCTCTATTAGGTACACAGTTAAGTCTTAAATTTCTGGGTCACAGGACATTCATGCATTAAAATTTAGTAGACAACTCCAAGAATTTTTCAATGGAATTGCCAATTTACAATGATATAGATACTTGATAAGAATTTCTCTAAATGCTTGCTAACACTTCTTGTTAGTTGACGTATAGTAGTATCTAGTAATGTTTTAATTTGCAATTTTCTCCTCACTGTGAAACTGCACTGGTATTCCTTTGTCAGTCTTTTGGATATCCAATTTTCTAAATTACTTTTATACTTTTGGTCTTCTTTTCAACTTTCTATCTCTCCTATAGAGTTATAGAAATTTTTACAAATTTCAAGTGTCACAACTTTAAGACTACTATGTGTTGTATTTTCCCCCCTCTATAGGTTGTATTTTTTCATTCTTTCATAGACAATATTCATCAAAAAATTCATAATTCTGATGTATTTGAAATTTTATACCTCTCTTTTTAGTAGTGTGTGTTTGCTAATTACTTAGCAAACCAAGCATTCGGCCTGTCTTTCCAGGCTCTAGTAATCATTTCCATCTCTGCTTCTTTGAATTTTCTTGATTTAGATTTCACATAATAGTGAGAACCTAAACTATTTTTTTTTTCTGTGGCTGGCTTATTTCACTTGGCAGAATGTTCTCCAATTCTATTCATTTGTTGCAGAGGACAGTATTTCCTTCTTTTTTTCAGCGTAACTAGCAGTAACTTTTCTGCACATTCCACAGAGTCTTTCTCCTTCCACGTGTTAATGGACATAGACAGAATCCATCATTGGTCTGTTCTAAATAATTCTATGGTGAACATAGAAGCACAGGAATCTTTTGGCATACTGATTTCAAATCTACTCTGTGAATACCCAAAAGTGTGATTACTGGGTCATACGGTAACTCTATTTTTAAGTCTTCTAAGAACTTTGATAGATTTTTTCCAAAATGGTTGTGCTAATTTTCATTCTCACCTGTAGCATGGACCTACTCTGCTTTTCTCATTAACAATTATTGTCTTTTATTTTTTGTAAGAGACATTCGAACAAGTTTTTGATATTACCACATTGTGATACTAATTTGCATTTCCCAATATGCAACAGGGAATGTTGTACATGTGAATTTTGTATCTTGTTACTTTACTGAATTTACTCACTAATAGTAACGGTGTTTCCTGGAATTTTGAGTTTTCTTGTTTTTTGAGATCCTGTCATCTGCAAACAGGAACTCTTTTACTATTTCCTACTGATTGTGATGTCTTGTCTTTTTCTTGTCTAATTGCTTTGGATAACTTCTAGGGCTATGCTGAATAAAAGTGACAAGAATAGATGTCACTGGCTTGTTCCTGATGTTAGAGGAAATTTTTTAGCATTTCACTACTGAGCTTGATGTCACGGGATTTTCATATACAACCTTTGTTATGTTCATTCTCACTTTTTTCTAGTTTTTAAATTTTTTGTAATAAATTGTTTTGATTTTTATTAAGTGCATTTTTCAGCATTATTGAGATGATCAAATGATTTTTAACCTTCATTCTTAATGTGGCATATCACATTAATTGATTTCCTTAGGTTGAGACATCTTTGCAGTCCACAGTTAAATACTACTTTGACAAGTATGCAACAAATACACAATGGAGAAAAGTCTCCTCAAAAGCAGTAATGAAAAAACTAATTATTAATGTGAAAAATGAAATTGAATGTTTATCATATACCATGTACAAAAATAAACTCTCAATAAACTTAAGTATAATATCCTAAAATATAATAAATAAACATTGTGATAGTGATGCTGGCCATGAATTCTCATGGGTATAACACCAAAGGAAGCAGCAGCAAAAGCAAAAATATGTTTGCCATATGAAAATAAAAAGATTCTACTCAACAAAACAAACAACATAGTGAAAATACAATTAACAGAATTTGACAAGGTATTTTCAAATCTTATATCAGATAGGGAGTTGATTTCTAAAAACTATAGGAAACTCATATAACTCAATAGCAAACAAATTTATACAACTTAAAACTAAATTGAAAAGGAATAAAGGACTTGAGTTGATATTTTTCAAGAAAACATGCAGTTGCCCAGCAGGTTTATGAAAAGGTGCTCAATATTGCTAATCATCAAGAAACACAAACCAAAGCTCCAGTGCCATGTCACCTCACATGTTAAAATGGCCATTATCATAAAACAAAACAAAGCAAAGGAAGACAGATGCCAACAGGGTAGAAAGGTTCTAGGGAAATTAGAACCCTTGAACATTGTTGGTGGGAACACAAAATAGTACAGGCACTATAGAAAACACTGGAGAATTCCCTTAAGAATATAAAAATTGGACTACCTCCCAATTCTACAGTGTTACACATGATATTTATTTACACAAAAAGAAATTAGGGCCTCACAGAGATATTACTATCCCTGAAACATCACAGCAATTCGCAATAGACAAGATGTGGAAACAACCTAAATACTCATGAATGGATCAATGGTTAAATAAAATATGGCCAATACTTTACACCAAGCCTTTACACAGCAGGAAATCCTGCAATATGACATGGGTGAGGCTTGAGGATGAAATGCTAAGTGAAATAACCCAGGTATGGATTCACTACATGAAGATGATTCCACTATGTCAGCTACCTAAAATAATCAAACTCACAGAAGTAGAGAGAAAGATGGTTTCTAGGTTCATGCAGAGTGGAGCCATGAGAAGCTGTTAATCGATATGTATAAAGTTTCAGTAATGCAAGGTGAATACATTATAGAAACCTGCTATACAATATTGTGCACATATCTAATACTATTTTATTGTGTACTAAAATACATTAAAGTTGTAGATTTCATGCTAAACGATCTTACCCTCATAAAATAAAACAAAAAATTAAAAACAAGATAAAACACAACAAAATGTCACTGATGTTTGATATTTACTGCTGACTACTTTAAACTACACCTACACCAGTTTTCTCTCCTTTCTCTTCCGCCTCACATTAGACTGATAAAAATGCGAGGGTTCCATTTTGTGAACTGACAGAAATTTCAAACCACAAAGGCCCCAGCAGAAGAGCCAGGAACTATCATCAAGACTCAACGCATAACCAATAGTTCCCACCTTCCCAGCATAAAAACTTAGTTTGCTCTCCTGGTTCTTTCAAGCTGTTTCAGGACAACTATTTTGTACTTCCTCAGAAATAGTCACTGTGTGAGTAACAAACTATGGTATATGATGGCTTCCTAAATTTCAATGTCAGAACCAAATCTTGAGTATTAAAGGATTCCTTCCTACCCCAATGTACTGAACTCCATAGTGTATGCTTGCTTTGTTTTTGACTACTGTACAGAGAAACATATTGTTTAATTTCCTACCAGTGCAGACGTTTAAGGAATATTTTTGGTATTGATTTCTAGTTAAATTTTATTATCAGAATATTTCTCAATATATTAATTTTTGAATACTGTTGAAATATTGTGTACATTACAAAATATATATACATATAATTTATATATATTATATATATTACAAAAATATACATATACACACATATAGATGAATGTGTGTTCTGAAGTTATTGGATGATTGGATGCAGTCTTCTATATATTTACTTAGACTGAATTTCTTAAATATGCCGTGAAATCTCATAATCTCCTATATAAATAATAAAGTTGTTTTAAAATCTTTTCATATTCCTTTCTCTACTTTTGTCTCTGTATATTCTATTTCTACATGATGAATGAATGTATATTTTTAAGTTTTTATAAAATTCTACTGAATTTACAGTTCTTTCACCACTTTTCTGGACCATACTGTTTATGTTGAGAAATTGTCTGTAAATTTTATTGTTAAACAATGGAAGAATAATAGGTCTTTTCCTCTGGCTGAAAATTTTCTGTAATCTCCTTTTTCTCAAAAGTCTTACTATAAGGTTTCTATGCATGGATTATTTTGGAATGCATAGTGTTTAAAGTCCATACTTCTTTTTTAAACTGTGGCTTGATATAACATTTCAATTTTGGAAAATTATTAGACATTATGCTTCAAATATTTCTTCTGTACTATTGTCTCTGGGATTCTAGGTGCCAGTATTTTAGCATTTCCACTATTTCTGTATTCCTGCAAAACACTTTTTATTTAGTTTTGCATCAACTTAAATATTTTTTTACCATTATTATTTTGGCCCTGGGGATTGAGCACCGGGCTGAGCATATGTCTTACCACTGAACGGCACTCCCAGCCCTATTCTATTATTCTGATAATTTTAGTTTATATACAATTTTCCTCCTCTACTTTTTGAAACAGATTTGTTGAATTATTTTTATTTAAGTAGTCGTTATAATTTAACTGTGAAACATTTGACCTGGAGTATTATATGAATGTTTTGATTAGTATTTTAATGTCTTTGATAGACGTATGGATATTTATATTTTGATTGATATTCTAACAGATTTGGGAAGTTTTTTTTAATTGTTAATTTCCTTAAAGTTATCAAGTTTTTGGAATATATTTATAATATTTCTCTTAATTTTTGATGCTACTAATACAAGGTATTACAACAAATACTTTTAAATATTTATCATTTCCTTAGGCTTAATACTGTGCAGTTTATGAAAATATATCTGCAATAATAGAGGACAAATTCCACACCACTCCAAGCTTTAATTTTATAATTGTCATACACATCACCATTTGTACAGTTTTAAATCTTCCAAGATGTTGGAGATTTTGCCTTAAACTGTCTTATATATTTTAAAGCAATCAATAGGTTTTTTTACACTTCTCCACTTTTAAAATTTTTGACTTTTATATCTTACATAAAATTTTAGCCTTACTTTTGCTATTTGCCCTTTCAACCTGAATGATGTTCTTTGGCAAATCTGGAATACAGATACTTTAGAGACAAATTTGTTAGTTTTATTTTATCTAATATTTTCTCGATGTCATCACCACTACTGAGTTACAGTTTTGCTTGATATTAAGTTCTGATTTGATGAATGTTTGCTTCTTCTTTCAGTTCTTTAACGACAACATTCCACTGTCCACTAGACTGGAGTGTTTCTCTTGAGAAACTGGCGTCATGTGAGTATTTGTCATTCTGAATATAAGAAGAAGGAATTCTTTGAATGCTTGCAAGATTTTTTTCCCTTGAAATCTGATTTCAAATTAATCTAATTAATCTTAATTTCAAACTATGGGTACTTATGTTATATTTTACTTGGTGTTTACTATACAATTTGAATTTATAGACGTATGTATTATGCTGTATTTGATATAACATTGGTTATTATTTTTTCAAAAATAGCTTCTTTATACAAGTGCTTTTCTCTTGGATTAGAAGTGCATATATTTTACAACTTTTGATACTGCCCACAGGTTTCTGAGCCTTGATTCACTTTTTTCTACATTTATTCTTTATTCTTCTGATCATATACTTTTGTTGGTCTATTTTCAAACTCACTCTTCTACTCTTGTCATTCTGTTGTTGATCATATCATGTTTTATTACAATTTCAGATATCGTATTCTTCAATTTCAGATGTTTGTTTTATGTTTATTTTTTAGATTTCTATTTTTCCACCTAAATGCTTTTTCTTTCCTATAAAAGCATCATTTTTACATCTTAATATCCTTACCTATAAGTCCAGCATCTGAGGCACCTCAAGGTAGACTGCCGGTTTCCATGAATAAAGGTCATACGCTCTTGCCTTGTTATATGTCTAATATGATTTGTGTCTTAGATATTTTAAATGCTATTTTGTTGAGGTACTTTTGTAATATTTCAATAACATTTTCCCAGTCAGTTCTGCTAGGGAGGCAATAAAATGGATTGAACTCAAACTCCATGCTCTGAAATCTTAGTACAATTTTTTGCCCTGTCCTGGCTTCTTCCAGGTACCTTCTTGCACGTCTGCATAACTCACAGACTGGTGAGAGATTTTTGCAGGGTTTCTGCAAATAATTTGAACTTGCCCCTTTCCTTCTTAGAATGTAAACCCTATTTTTTCATCTTCTGTGTTTTCCCAGAACTGCTTCTTTGGGATAACAACACTAGTTTTCTACCATTTCTGGAATTTGAATTACACATGTCCTGATTTTAACTACACAGTGCTTACTAGGTCTTACCTTTTGGCTAAAAGCCACTGGAGTCACTTCCTCTAAATTAATTTCAAACTCCCTTCTTGATCCACTTGCATTTACTAACTCCTCACTCCTTTTATGTAATTATTTTAACATTTAAATTAAAATAGTAAAAGTATAACTATTATTTCTTTTTCGTGTGATAATTTATAAAATATTTTTAAATGAAATCAAGTTTTAAAAGTGAGATTTTCTACATTGTAATTTTTTTAAATCATACTACAAAATATTCCCATATATGAGTACAAACAGTAAAAATGTAAAACATAGATGTAAAAAGCAAACAAAAATACTATCTGCCTGAAGTAGCTGTTGTAAGAATTAAATGACAAAGTCTTAGAGAAAAGCCTGAAATAAAATATATATATACATATATATATACACATATATATGTGTATATATATAATTGTACTATATGTATATATATATATATCTAGAATTAACAAGAAAATGCATGTTTGAACAGTCTAAAATATGGATGGTCCTTGAAAAATGACAATGATTCATTACAAGTTAAATTGTCTGTTGAATTCAATTTTTTAGTTGCTGTGCCAGATATGATAGCTTTATAAGACGACACACACACACAAACACAAACATACACAAGCCTCTAATACCTATTTCTCAGCTTTCAAACTATGAACGGCTTTACCTTCCATATTTTAAAACAGGTGGTAAACTAGAAGAACCACTGTCTTTCACCAGACCAACATGAGATGACACTTCGACTCTCTGCAGTCAGGTCTGCATCATTTCTATTTATGTGTATAGATGTTGATATATCTTTCATGCAATAGACTAAAAATCCATCTGGCGTATTGATGCTAAGGTGGAAGTACTAGTTGATGGTGCAATTACCATCCTATTATTCTTCCAACAATCATATGACTATAGGCAGGTAAATTGAATCAAATAATACATATGTCACCTTAATACATTTCATCATAAAGTAGAAGACATACTTTCCCTCTGCGTATGTGTTTGCATTTATTTTCCAAGTTGCATGTTTTAGAAAGTTAGTCCTCGATGTGACCATGTTGAGATGCTGGATCCCTAAGACAGAATCAAGGCTGCTATTGTAGGATTGTGTTCTGTGTTGTGAGTGAGTTTGTTATAAATATAAATTTGGCTCACTTTCTCCCTCAAATGTACTCTTTTGCACTTTTTCCTTTCATTATTAGTGCCCGTTAATTTTATAAAAGATTGGACTTCAATGAATATATTTTGTTTATACCCATCCCCTGTTACACTCCCTCACAGCCCTTCTACCTCTCCTTTTTTGCCTTCCTCTTGTGTAATAATAGTCTTCCTTCTACTTTTATGTCATCCATATTAGATTACACATACTAGGGAGAACATGCAATATTTGTCTCTTCATATCTCTGTCTATCTTATTTTACTCAACATGATGATTCTCCAGATCCATCCATTTTTCTGGAAATGGCAGAATTTTATTCTTTATGTCTGAATAATATTCCATTGTGAGTATATACCACACTTTATCCATTCATTTGTTGATAGGCTTCTAAGATGGTTCTGTATTTTGGATACTGTGAATTTTCTCACAATGAACATGCAGGTATCCCTATAATATGCTGACTTGGTCCTTTAGACATATACCAAGGAATAGTATAGCCTGCTCAAATGGTTACTCTACAATGTTTCTCTTCTTATAGTAAATTTCTTCCAAACAACAATCTCTCTCTTATTCATGTAACTTTTAAGTTTACATTTTAGTAGTCATCATTATTCTAAGTTTTAGCCATTAAACAGGAATAAAGTTAATTCTAGTGACTATCATAAAGTTTGAATAATGTAGACCAAACTGATGAAGGTAGTAATGGAGGCAATATAGAAAGATGAAATTAAACAGGTGAAATGAAGACTTACTTTTGAAAGGAAATAAAGTATTTTTGATGCTGCGATAAAATATTCCAGAAAAAAATGCTATTTTTTGATAGCTTGTGCCTTAACTTCTCTAGTTTTTTTATGATAATACTAGGAATTGACCCCAAAGTCTTGCAAGCGTTGAGGAAATGCTGTACAACTAACCTACATTCTCAGCCCTTTTCTTCTGTTACTTGCTGTTATATTTGATTAATTTAATTATGCACTGCTGTATTTTCTACTTGTTTCTACTATGAAGTTTGAAATTTCAAAAACTGAGTGATTTTCAAGTGAACTTTTCTGATTCTAGAATGCAAGCAAACAGCAGTAGCTCTTTCTTCTCCTGGGCTGTAAGGTCTTAGAAATGGATTCTACTTCTAAAGGTATTCACAGTAAGAGCTTCAAATTGTTATTCGTGACATCAATTATTGATTGTAACTGTTTAATAACTTCAAGTTCATTAGTGTTTCAAAGCAAGAACTTTTTGGTTTACTAATTATAGAGGATCAGAAAATTATCCTCATTGGACAAGGCTAATTCTTAGATAGCCGCAGTCTCACCCAAACTGTGCAGACATTCTGCAGTGAGTGGTACTATTGTGTCATTCCGATTTTTCATTGCAGACTGATACTGGAGTTGTATTCTCAGAGTTCAACTACATTGTCATGCCCTGGGAGTTCAATTCTCTAGTTTTCTTTAGAAAGACTATAGAAGCATATTGCTGTACTTTTCTAAGATTAACTAGTTATCTAAAACATTTTTCTTGCCTCTAATGTGTATGCTCTTTTCCCATTAACACATCCCAGATCTTATTTAATTGCATAGCTATAGGCATGATGGGAAAGAAATTGTCTTTGAAAAGCACATCTGCTTTTAAATAAGGAAAATGTCTAATTCTTGATTTTTTTTTCCTGGCGTTTTCTATCTCTAGGGTGGAATATCACCATTTTTAGAAGAGAACCCTAATGAGAGAGCTTGCATATGCATATGGTATTCAGTGTGACATTAGCAGGTGCAACATTGCTTTAAAGACAGCAGTTAGGAATTTTTAAAATGAATGCAAAAATGCTTAGGGAAGTCCAACCCATGTGATTTAAAATAAAGGATAATTTCCACCTGGATTATTCTTCCATATTCCAAATACTGCTTAACTGTATCTTTTTCTTCCCATTAATAATGAAAAACCAGCCATTAATGTCACATCTTACAAAAAGAGACATCAATTTATATCAGTTTAAAGCCCAAGAATATGAGATATTTTCAAAGATTTTCTGGAATTCTGTTCAAGGTCTAACTGCTGTGGCTGAAATTCAAGTTACCTACACTGCCTTCATACAATGTTGGCATCATGTCTCTGAAAAAAAGCAGAAAATGTCTTTTTGCCTAGCTAAAATTTTAAAGTATCAGTTCAAAGCCCAATCTTGGTTTTCTCTCAGTGCTAGTCTCATTGATTTCTTTTATTCCATCACTCACATAGCTTAATAATTATTGTTTGTCAGTTATCAATCACAGATTCACTAGATATTTTAAGACTAGGTACGTATCTTTTCCAGAACACTGATAGAACATAAAAGGGCTTAAAAATTCACAATGAAAACAAAACATTTTGGTTAGATAAAAATGCAAAGTATAAAACAGTGAGTGTCAAAGCAATATAAAGTATCATGTAAGTTGAATAGGAACATAGGTATTTGTTTCAAAATTTTGAGATAACTTGTGATCCTATGAATGTCATAAATTTGAACATAAAATAACTAATGTTGAATTTCAACTAGAAGGCAGATGCTGTGAATCACTGTTGTGAGTAAGGCCTGTAATTGTTCGGTAGATATTGATTATCACATGGATTTTCATTGGCTAAGCAGTGTGCAACATACTTCGTTAATATTTCATTTAATCCCATATAATAACTACATAAGAACATATTACTAGATCCCATTAAATGGTCAGGAAGACAAGCTGTAAGGAGAGGTAACACTACCTCCTTGAGGTGGCACAATGCTAGAACTCTTCTGTAGATGGATATGCATTATTTCCAGCTTTAATACTTTCCTTTAGGTAACACAGGGCAAGTACTTAAGCTTTCTGTAACTCAGATCTTTTATCTGCTAATGAAGTATGATACTTTCGCTTATCTCAT